>CM053030.1:370014559-370050078 GCA_028564925.1 Lithobates sylvaticus
ACATATCATTTTTCATAGACCTAAGACCTTGAAGAAGGGGGACACACCCCGAAAGCTCGTCCATGAAAAATGATGTTAGTGCAAATAAAAAAGTATCACGGACAGTACTCAATTTTCTCTGAAAAAAAAAAAAAAAAAAATTGTATAAAAAAAAATTATTTTTGAAAAAAAATAAATTTTTGTTTGAAAAAAAAATTTGAAAAAAAAAAAAGTTTGTTTGAAAAAAAAAAAATTTGGGGAAAAATATGTTCAGCTCTTTCAGCTAATGATGGAACTTCAACTTTTTACTACTATTTATACTTTTTAAAATATGCTTTTTAACACTTTTCACAGTTACTCCAGCCACTCCAGTAGGTGGAGGCAAGAACACTTCACACAATTTCAACAGAAATTGTAGCTTTCCTAGTTAATCTATCTATCTTATTTTTGTCAATTTAAATAATAATTATTTTGCTGACAATATCACCGCAAGAAGCTGTTACTTACCTAGAAAAGAATGATATCTGTATTCGATTGTTTATGTAAAAGCAGCAGGCTGGTAGCAGAAATGGAAACATTTTATCTCTGATCTGTTAGGAATTGTATGCATTGTATAGATTTGGCAGAGCCGAGCGCTGGAGCCATAGCAACCGATCAACCAATCACAGATCTTCCTAGAAATTTCAAACTGATGCAGGAGAAATGTTGTGGCAGTTGCAGTTGCCTAGCAACATAACTGATGACCTCACAGTGCAGGTCACATGGCCAATGACACTACAGTTCAGCTGCACCTGAGTTAGCCAGTCAGTCTACGGATTGAAGGCAAGCCTGAAGGTTGGTTTCTATTGAGCTCCAGGAGAAATTAGATTTTTTTGGAGAATGAACCGTATCATTAAAAAAATGTAATCTGTTCCTCAATTAATCATCAAAAGGTACATTTATGATCCATTATATTTAGAAGAATTGCATTGTATATTCTTATTGGTAAACAATAGATTATATATCCCCCCTATTGGTGACCAGTGGCTTATATTCCACACCATCACTGTGTATCCAAAAAGGATATAAAATGTATTTGTGTGTAGTGCTGTATGATGGAGTAGTTATCAGACTATCACAGCACTGACACATAGGAATGAATAGGGATTACGTCTCATAGTCAACTGGTTAACGTTTATCTATAGACACAGGTGCACTGTGACGACCAGTTTATGAAGCTGCGATCTGAGTGCTTCACTGGCGATCTGTGTCAGAATTCACAGTCCCTGATTCACCAGCTCAGAGGTGGAGAATCGGGGAGTGAAGAGGGAATGTGGGGGGATCTGAGGAGGAAAGAGGAAGATAATTAACTTCCTTGTGCCTCGTTCAGACCCCCCCAACACTGTAACCATGTCCCCCTATTTTATATATATAGTTAGAGTATGTATGTATGTATGTATATATATATATATATATATATATATATATATATATATATATATATATATATATATATATATATATATATGTGTGTGTGTGTGTATATACACACACATGTATATATAATGTGTGTGTGTATACATGTATATATTATGTAGGGGGACTCTTTATTTTATTAACATTAAATCACACCGTCTGTCCGTGTATTGAGCGGTGATAATCTATCACTGCTTAATAAACTGACATCTCTGTGTTTCTGTGAATTTCTGGTGCTGTAATCTCGTAAAGTCTCACGAGATTCCAGTATCAGGGGCCGTTCTCCAGTGTTAGAAGCATTTGTAGATCTCTTCACTCCTCCAAGATCTACTCCGCTTCATAAACTGGCACACAGAAGAGAAAAATCTCCTCTGTGAATGCCGGAGAATGAAGCAGTGAATAGGATTTCACTGTTTCATAAATGGACACCTAAATGTCTTTTTTTATTTTGCAGCAGAAGAGGACGACCGTCAGCAGAAGAGGACGACCGAAGAGGACGACCGTCAGCAGAAGAGGACGACCGAAGAGGACGACCGTCAGCAGAAGAGGACGACCGAAGAGGACGACCGTCAGCAGAAGAGGACGACCGAAGAGGACGACCGTCAGCAGAAGAGGACGACCGAAGAGGACGACCGTCAGCAGAAGAGGACGACCGACGAGGACGACCGTCAGCAGACGACCGTCAGCAGAAGAGGACGACCGTCAGCAGAAGAGGACCGTCAGCAGAAGAGGAGGACCGTCAGCAGAAGAGGACGACCGTCAGCAGAAGAGGACCGTCAGCAGAAGAGGACGACCGTCAGCAGAAGAGGAGGACCGTCAGCAGAAGAGGAGGACCGTCAGCAGAAGAGGAGGACCGTCAGCAGAAGAGGAGGAGGACCGTCAGCAGAAGAGGAGGACCGTCAGCAGAAGAGGAGGACCGTCAGCAGGAGGAGGACCGTCAGCAGAAGAGGAGGACCGTCAGCAGAAGAGGACGACAGAGGAGGACCGTCAGCAGAAGACGGAGGACCGTCAGCAGAGGAGGAGGACCGTCAGCAGAAGAGGAGGACCGTCAGCAGAAGAGGAGGACCGTCAGCAGAAGAGGAGGACCGTCAGCAGAGAAGAGGAGGACCGTCAGCAGAAGAGGAGGACCGTCAGCAGAAGAGGAGACCGTCAGCAGAAGAGGAGGACCGTCAGCAGAGGAGGAGGAGGAGGACCGTCAGCAGAAGAGGACGACCGTCAGCAGAAGAGGACGACCGTCAGCAGAAGAGGACCGTCCGCAGAAGAGGACCGTCAGCAGAAGAGGACCGTCAGCAGAAGAGGAGGACCGTCAGCAGCAGAAGAGGAGGACCGTCAGCAGAAGAGGAGGACCGTCAGCAGAAGAGAGGAGGACCCGTCAGCAGAAGAGGAGGACCGTCAGCAGAAGAGGACGACCGTCAGCAGAAGAGGAGAGACCGTCAGCAGAAGAGGACCGTCAGCAGAAGAGGAGGACCGTCAGGACCGTCAGCAGAAGAGGACGACCGTCAGCAGAAGAGGAGGACCGTCAGCAGAAGAGAGGACCCGTCAGCAGAAGAGGAGGACCGTCAGCAGAAGAGGACCGTCAGCAGAGAGAGGAGGACCGTCAGCAGAAGAGGAGGACCGTCACCGTCAGCAGAAGAGGAGGACGTCAGCAGAAGAGAGGACCGAGCAGAAGAGAGGACCGTCAGCAGAAGAGGAGGACCGTCAGCAGAAGAGGAGGACCGTCAGCAGAAGAGGAGAGGAGGACCGTCAGCAGAAGAGGACCGTCACCCGTCAGCAGAAGAGGAGGACCGTCAGCAGAAGAGGAGGACCGTCAGCAGAAGAGGAGGACCGTCAGCAGAAGAGGACGACCGAAGAGGACCGTCAGCAGAAGAGGAGGACCGTCAGCAGAAGAGGACGACCGTCAGCAGAAGAGGACGACCGTAGAGGACCGTCAGCAGAAGAGGAGGACCGTCAGCAGAAGAGGACGACCGTCAGCAGAAGAGGACCGTCAGCAGAAGAGGAGGACCGTCAGCAGAAGAGGAGGACCGTCAGCAGAAGAGGACGACCGTCAGCAGAAGAGGAGACCGTCAGCAGAAGAGGAGGACCGTCAGCAGAAGAGGAGGACCGTCAGCAGCAGAGGACGACCGTCAGCAGAAGAGGACCGACAGCAGAAGAGGAGGACCGTCAGCAGAAGAGAGGAGGACCGTCAGCAGAAGAGTCAGCAGAAGAGGACCGTCAGCAGAAGAGGAGGACCCGTCAGCAGAAGAGGAGGACCGTCAGCAGAAGAGGAGGACCGTCAGCAGAAGAGGACGACCGTCAGCAGAAGAGGACCGTCAGCAGAAGAGGACCGTCAGCAGAAGAGGAGGACCGTCAGCAGAAGAGGAGGACCGTCAGCAGAAGAGGACGTCAGCAGAAGAGGAGGACCGTCAGCAGAAGAGGAGGACCGTCAGCAGAAGAGGAGGACCGTCAGCAGAAGAGGAGGACCGTCAGCAGAAGAGGAGGACCGTCAGCAGAAGAGGAGGACCGTCAGCAGAAGAGGAGGACCGTCAGCAGAAGAGGAGGACCGTCAGCAGAAGAGGAGGACCGTCAGCAGAAGAGGAGGACCGTCAGCAGAAGAGGAGGACCGTCAGCAGAAGAGGAGAAGAGGAGGACCGTCAGCAGAAGAGACCGTCAGCAGAAGAGGAGGACCGTCAGCAGAAGAGGAGACCGTCAGCAGAAGAGGACGACCGTCAGCAGAAGAGGAGGACCGTCAGCAGAAGAGGAGGACCGTCAGACCGTCAGCAGAAGAGGAGGACCGTCAGCAGAAGAGGAGGACCGTCAGCAGAAGAGGAGGACCGTCAGCAGAAGAGGAGGACCGTCAGCAGAAGAGGACCGTCAGAAGAAGAGGACCGTCAGCAGAAGAGGACCGTCAGCAGAAGAGGACCGTCAGCAGAAGAGGAGGACCGTCAGCAGAAGAGGAGGACCGTCAGCAGAAGAGGAGGACCGTCAGCAGAAGAGGAGGACCGTCAGCAGAAGAGGAGGACCGTCCGCAGCAGAGGAGGACCGTCGGCAGAAGAGGACCGTCAGCAGAGAGGAGGACCGTCAGCAGAAGAGGACCGTCAGCAGAAGAGAGGACCGTCAGCAGAAGAGGAGGACCGTCAGCAGAAGAGGAGGAGCACCGTCAGCAGAAGAGGAGGACCGTCAGCAGAAGAGGAGGACCGTCAGCAGAAGAGGAGGACCGTCAGCAGAAGAGGAGGACCGTCAGCAGAAGAGGACGACCGTCAGCAGAAGAGGACGACCGAAGAGGACCGTCAGCAGAAGAGGAGGACCGTCAGCAGAAGAGGAGGACCGTCAGCAGAAGAGGAGGACCGTCAGCAGAAGAGGAGGACCGTCAGCAGAAGAGGACGACCGAAGAGGACCGTCAGCAGAAGAGGAGGACGTCAGCAGAAGAGGAGGACCGTCAGCAGAAGAGGAGGACCGTCAGCAGAAGAGGAGGACCGTCAGCAGAAGAGGAGGACCGTCAGCAGCAGAAGAGGACCGTCAGCAGAAGAGGAGGACCGTCAGCAGAAGAGAGGAGGACCGTCAGCAGAAGAGGACGACCGAAGAGGACCGTCAGCAGAGGAGGACCGTCAGCAGAAGAGGAGGACCGTCAGCAGAAGAGGAGACCGTCAGCAGAAGAGGACCGTCAGCAGAAGAGGAGGACCGTCAGCAGAAGAGGAGGACCGTCAGCAGAAGAGGACGACCGTCAGCAGAAGAGGAGGACCGTCAGCAGAAGAGGACGACCGTCAGCAGAAGAGGAGGACCGTCAGCAGAAGAGGAGGACCGTCAGCAGAAGAGGAGGACCGTCAGCAGAAGAGGAGGACCGTCAGCAGAAGAGGAGGACCGTCAGCAGAAGAGGGGACCGTCAGCAGAAGAGGAGGACCGTCAGCAGAAGAGGAGGACCGTCAGCAGAAGAGGACCGTCAGCAGAAGAGGAGGACCGTCAGCAGAAGAGGAGGACCGTCAGCAGAAGAGGACGACCGAAGAGGACCGTCAGCAGAAGAGGAGGACAGTCAGCAGAAGAGGAGGACCGTCAGCAGAAGAGAGGACCGTCAGCAGAAGAGGAGGACCGTCAGCAGAAGAGGAGGACCGTCAGCAGAAGACGGAGGACCGTCAGCAGAAGAGAGGAGGACCGTCAGCAGAAGAGGAGGACCGTCAGCAGAAGAGGAGGACCGTCAGCAGAAGAGGAGGACCGTCAGCAGAAGAGGAGGACCGTCAGCAGAAGAGGAGACCGTCAGCAGAAGAGGAGGACCGTCAGCAGAAGAGGACGACCGTCAGCAGAAGAGGACGACCGAAGAGGACCGTCAGCAGAAGAGGAGGACCGTCAGCAGAAGAGGAGGACCGTCAGCAGAAGAGGACGACCGAAGAGGACCGTCAGCAGAAGAGGACGACCGTCAGCAGAAGAGGACGACCGAAGAGGACCGTCAGCAGAAGAGGAGGACCGTCAGCAGAAGAGGACGACCGTCAGCAGAAGAGGACGACCGTCAGCAGAAGAGGACGACCGTCAGCAGAAGAGGACGACCGTCAGCAGAAGAGGACGACCGAAGAGGACCGTCAGCAGAAGAGGAGGACCGTCAGCAGAAGAGGACGACCGAAGAGGACCGTCAGCAGAAGAGGAGGACCGTCAGCAGAAGAGGACGACCGTCAGCAGAAGAGGAGGACCGTCAGCAGAAGAGGACGACCGTCAGCAGAAGAGGAGGACCGTCAGCAGAAGAGGAGGACCGTCAGCAAAGAGGAGGACCGTCAGCAGAAGAGGACGACCGTCAGCAGAAGAGGAGGACCGTCAGCAGAAGAGGACGACCGTCAGCAGAAGAGGAGGACCGTCAGCAGAAGAGGACGACCGAAGAGGACCGTCAGCAGAAGAGGAGGACCGTCAGCAGAAGAGGAGGACCGTCAGCAGAAGAGGAGGACCGTCAGCAGAAGAGGAGGACCGTCAGCAGAAGAGGAGGACCGTCAGCAGAAGAGGAGGACCGTCAGCAGAAGAGGACGACCGTCAGCAGAAGAGGACGACCGTCAGCAGAAGAGGAGGACCGTCAGCAGAAGAGGAGGACCGTCAGCAGAAGAGGAGGAGGACGACCGTCAGAAGAAGAGGACCGTCAGCAGAAGAGACGACCAGAAGAGGACCGTCAGCAGAAGAGGAGGACCGTCAGCAGAAGAGGAGGACCGTCCGCAGCAGAGGAGGACCGTCAGCAGAAGAGGACGACCGTCAGCAGAAGAGGACGACCGTCAGCAGAAGAGGAGGACCGTCAGCAGAAGAGGAGACCGTCAGCAGAAGAGGAGGACCGTCAGCAGAAGAGGAGGACCGTCAGCAGAAGAGGAGGACCGTCAGCAGAAGAGGAGGACCGTCAGCAGAAGAGGACGACCGTCAGCAGAAGAGGAGGACCGTCAGCAGAAGAGGAGGACCGTCAGCAGAAGAGGACCGTCAGCAGAAGAGGACGACCGTCAGCAGAAGAGGAGGACCGTCAGCAGAAGAGGAGGACCGTCAGAGAAGAGGAGGACCGTCAGCAGAAGAGAGGACCGTCAGCAGAAGAGAGAGAGCAGAAGAGGACCGTCAGCAGAAGAGGAGGACCGTCAGCAGAAGAGGAGGACCGTCAGCAGAAGAGGAGGACGACGACCGTCAGCAGAAGAGGACGACCGTCAGCAGAAGAGGAGGACCCGTCAGCAGAAGAGGAGGACCGTCAGCAGAAGAGGACCGTCAGCAGAAGAGGAGGACCGTCAGCAGAAGAGGAGGACCGTCAGCAGAAGAGGACGTCAGAAGAGGAGGACCGTCAGCAGAAGAGGACCGTCAGCAGAAGAGGAGACCGTCAGCAGAAGAGGAGACCGTCAGCAGAAGAGGACGACCGTCAGCAGAAGAGGAGGACCGTCAGCAGAAGAGGACGACCGTCAGCAGAAGAGGACCGTCGACCGAAGAGGACCGTCAGCAGAAGAGGAGACCGTCAGCAGAAGAGGACGACCGTCAGCAGAAGAGGTCAGCAGAAGAGGAGGACCGTCAGCAGAAGAGGACGACCGTCAGCAGAAGAGGCCCGCAGAAGAGGAGGACCGTCAGCAGAAGAGGAGGACCGACAGCAGAAGAGGACGACCGTCAGCCGAAGAGGAGGACCGTCAGCAGAAGAGGAGACCGTCAGCAGAAGAGGAGGACCGTCAGCAGAAGAGGACCGTCAGCAGAAGAGGAGACCGTCAGCAGAAGAGGAGACCGTCAGCAGAAGAGGAGACCGTCAGCAGAAGAGGAGGACCGTCAGCAGAAGAGGAGACCGTCAGCAGAAGAGGAGGACCGTCAGCAGAAGACCGTCAGCAGAAGAGGACGACCGTCAGCAGAAGAGGACCGTCAGCACCAGAAAGAGGAGGACCGTCAGCAGACCGTCAGCAGAAGAGGAGGACCGTCAGCAGAAGAGGAGGACCGTCAGCAGAAGAGGAGGACCGTCAGCAGAAGAGGAGGACCGTCAGCAGAAGAGAGAGGACCGTCAGCAGAAGAGGAGGACCGTCAGCAGAAGAGGAGGACCGTCAGCAGAAGAGGAGGACCGTCAGCAGAAGAGGAGGACCGTCAGCAGAAGAGGACCCGTCAGCAGAAGAGGAGGACCGTCAGCAGAAGAGGAGAGGACCCGTCAGCAGAAGAGGAGGACCGTCAGCAGAAGAGGAGGACCGTCAGCAGAAGAGGAGAGACCGTCAGCAGAAGAGGAGGACCGTCAGCAGAAGAGGAGAGACCGTCAGCAGAAGAGGAGGACCGTCAGAGAAGAGGAGGACCGTCAGCAGAAGAGGAGGACCGTCAGCAGAAGAGGAGGACCGTCAGCAGAAGAGGAGGACCGTCAGCAGAAGAGAGGAGGACCGTCAGCAGAAGAGGAGGACCGTCAGCAGAAGAGGACGACCGTCAGCAGAAGAGGAGGACCGTCAGCAGAAGAGGACGACCGTCAGCAGAAGAGGAGGACCGTCAGCAGAAGAGGAGACCGTCAGCAGAAGAGGACGAAGAGGAGGACCGTCAGCAGAAGAGGAGGACCGTCAGCAGAAGAGGAGGACCGTCAGCAGAAGAGGAGACCGTCAGCAGAAGAGGAGGACCGTCAGCAGAAGAGGAGGACCGTCAGCAGAAGAGGAGGACCGTCAGCAGAAGAGGAGGACCGTCAGCAGAAGAGGACGACCGTCAGCAGAAGAGGAGGACCGTCAGCAGAAGAGGAGGACCGTCAGCAGAAGGAGGACCGTCAGCAGAAGAGGACGACCGTCAGCAGAAGAGGACGACCGTCAGCAGAAGAGGACGACCGTCAGCAGAAGAGGAGGACCGTCAGCAGAAGAGGACGACCGTCAGCAGAAGAGGACCGAAGAGGACCGTCAGCAGAAGAGGAGACCGTCAGCAGAAGAGGAGGACCGACAGCAGAAGAGGACCGTCAGCAGAAGAGGAGGACCGTCAGCAGAAGAGGAGGACCGTCAGCAGAAGAGGACGACCGTCAGCAGAAGAGGACGACCGTCAGCAGAAGAGAGGACCGTCAGCAGAAGAGGACGACCGTCAGCAGAAGAGGACGACCGAAGAGGACGACCGTCAGCAGAAGAGGACCCGTCAGCAGAAGAGGACGACCGTCAGCAGAAGAGGACGACCGTCAGCAGGAGAGGAGGACCGTCAGCAGAAGAGAGGACCGTCAGCAGAAGAGGACGACCGTCAGCAGAAGAGGACGACCGTCAGTAGAAGAGGAGGACCGTCAGCAGACGAGGAGGACCGTCAGCAGAAGAGGAGGACCGTCAGCAGAAGAGGAGGACCGTCAGCAGAAGAGACCGTCAGCAGAAGAGGACCGTCAGAAGAGGACCGTCAGCAGAAGAGGAGGACCGTCAGCAGAAGAGGAGGACCGTCAGCAGAAGAGGAGGACCGTCAGCAGAAGAGGAGGACAGCAGAAGAGAGACGACCGAAGAGGAGGACCGTCAGCAGAAGAGGAGGACCGAGAAGAGGACGACCGTCAGAGAGGACCCGTCAGCAGAGGAGGACCGTCAGCAGAAGAGGACCGTCAGCAGAAGAGGAGGACCGTCAGTCAGCAGAAGAGGAGGACCGTCAGCAGAAGAGGAGGACCGTCAGCAGAAGAGGAGGACCGTCAGCAGAAGAGGACGACCGTCAGCAGAAGAGGAGGACCGTCAGCAGAAGAGGAGGACCGTCAGCAGAAGAGGAGGACCGTCAGCAGAAGAGGAGGACCGTCAGCAGAAGAGGAGGACCGTCAGCAGAAGAGGAGGACCGTCAGCAGAAGAGGACGACCGTCAGCAGAAGAGGAGGACCGTCAGCAGAAGAGGAGGACCGTCAGCAGAAGAGGACGACCGTCAGCAGAAGAGGACGACCGTCAGCAGAAGAGGACGACCGTCAGCAGAAGAGGACCCGTCAGCAGAAGAGGACCGTCAGCCGACAGCAGAAGAGGAGGACCGTCAGCAGAAGAGGAGGACCGTCAGCAGAAGAGGAGACCGTCAGCAGAAGAGGAGGACCGTCAGCAGAAGAGGAGGACCGTCAGCAGAGAGGAGGACCGTCAGCAGAAGAGGACCGTCAGCAGAAGAGGAGGACCGTCAGCAGAAGAGGAGGACCGTCAGCAGAAGAGGAGGACCGTCAGCAGAAGAGGACGACCGTCAGCAGAAGAGGACGACCGTCAGCAGAAGAGGACCGTCAGCAGAAGAGGACCGTCAGCAGAAGAGGACGACCGTCAGCAGAAGAGGAGGACCGTCAGCAGAAGAGACCGTCAGGACCGTCAGCAGAAGAGGAGGACCGTCAGCAGAAGAGGAGACCGTCAGCAGAAGAGGAGGACCGTCAGCAGAAGAGGACGACCGTCAGCAGAAGAGGAGGACCGTCAGCAGAAGAGGAGGACCGTCAGCAGAAGAGGAAGAGAGGACCGTCAGCAGAAGAGGAGACCGACAGAAGAGGAGGACGTCAGCAGAAGAGGAGGACCGTCAGCAGAAGAGAGGACCGTCAGCAGAAGAGGAGGACCGTCAGCAGAAGGAGACCGTCAGCAGAAGAGGAGGACCGTCAGCAGAAGAGGACGACCGTCAGCAGAAGAGGAAGAGAGACCGTCAGCAGAAGAGGAGACCGTCAGCAGAAGAGGAGGACCGTCAGCAGAAGAGGAGGACCGTCAGCAGAAGAGGACGACCGTCAGCAGAAGAGGAGGACCGACGTCAGCAGAGAAGAGGAGGACCGTCAGCAGAAGAGGAGGACCGTCAGCAGAAGAGGAGAGGACCGTCAGCAGAAGAGGAGGACCGTCAGCAGAAGAGGAGACCGTCAGCAGAAGAGGAGGACCGTCAGCAGAGGAGGACCGTCAGCAGAAGAGGACGACCGTCAGCAGAAGAGGACGACCGTCAGCAGAAGAGGGGACCGTCAGCAGAAGAGGACGACCGTCAGCAGAAGAGGAGGACCGTCAGCAGAAGAGGACGACCGACAGCAGAAGAGGACGACCGTCAGCAGAAGAGTAGGACCGTCAGCAGAAGAGGACGACCGTCAGCAGAAGAGGACGACCGTCAGCAGAAGAGGAGACCGTCAGCAGAAGAGGAGACCGTCAGCAGAAGAGGAGGACCGTCAGCAGAAGAGGAGGACCGTCAGCAGAAGAGGAGGACCGTCAGCAGAAGAGGACGACCGAAGAGGACCGTCAGCAGAAGAGGAGGACCGTCAGCAGAAGAGGAGGACCGTCAGCAGAAGAGGAGGACCGTCAGCAGAAGAGGAGGACCGTCAGCAGAAGAGGACGACCGTCAGCAGAAGAGGACGACAGTCAGCAGAAGAGGACGACCGTCAGCAGAAGAGGACGACCGTCAGCAGAAGAGGACGACCGTCAGCAGAAGAGGACGACCGGCAGCAGAAGAGGAGGACCGTCAGCAGAGAGGAGGACCGTCAGCAGAAGAGGACGTCCGTCAGCAGAAGAGGACGACCGTCAGCAGAAGAGGAGGACCGTCAGCAGAAGAGGACGACCGTCAGCAGAAGAAGAGGACCGTCAGCAGAAGAGGACGACCGTCAGCAGAAGAGGACGACCGTCAGCAGAAGAGGACCGTCAGCAGAAGAGGACCGTCAGCAGAAGAGGACCGTCAGCAGAAGAGGAGGACCGTCAGCAGAAGAGGACGACCGTCAGCAGAAGAGGAGGACCGTCAGCAGAAGAGGAGGACGACCGAAGAAGAGGACCGTCAGCAGAAGAGGAGGACCGTCAGCAGAAGAGGACTACCGTCAGCAGAAGAGGACGACCGTCAGCAGAAGAGGAGACCGTCAGCAGAAGAGGACGACCGTCAGCAGAAGAGGGAGGACCGTCAGCAGAAGAGGAGGACCGTCAGCAGAAGAGGACCCGTCAGCAGAAGAGGACGACCGTCAGCAGAAGAGGAGGACCGTCAGCAGAAGAGGACCGTCAGCAGAAGAGGAGACCGTCAGCAGAAGAGGAGGACCGTCAGCAGAAGAGAGGAGACCGTCAGCAGAAGAGGAGGACCGTCAGCAGAAGAGGACCGTCAGCAGAAGAGACCCGTCAGCAGAAGAGGACGACCGTCAGCAGAAGAGGAGAGGAGAAGACCGTCAGCAGAAGAGGACGACCGTCAGCAGAAGAGGACGACCGTCAGCAGAAGAGGAGGACCGTCAGCACCGTCAGCAGAGTCCGTCAGCAGAAGAGGAGACCCGTCAGCAGAAGAGGACGACCAGAAAGAGGACCGTCAGCAGAAGAGGAGGACCGTCAGCAGAAGAGGAGGACCGTCAGCAGAAGAGGACGACCGTCAGCAGAAGAGGACGACCGTCAGCAGAAGAGGACGACCGTCAGCAGAAGAGGAGGACCGTCAGCAGAAGAGGACGACCGTCAGCAGAAGAGGACGACCGTCAGCAGAAGAGGACGACCGTCAGCAGAAGAGGACGACCGTCAGCAGAAGAGGACGACCGTCAGCAGAAGAGGACGACCGTCAGCAGAAGAGGACGACCGTCAGCAGAAGAGGACGACAGAAGAGGACCGTCAGCAGAAGAGGACGACCGTCAGCAGAAGAGGAGGACCGTCAGCAGAAGAGGACGACCGTCAGCAGAAGAGGACGACCGTCAGCAGAAGAGGACGACCGTCAGCAGAAGAGGAGACCGTCAGCAGAAGAGGAGGACCGTCAGCAGAAGAGGAGGACCGTCAGCAGAAGAGGACCGTCAGCAGAAGAGGAGGACCGTCAGCAGAAGAGGACGACCGTCAGCAGAAGAGGACGACCGTCAGCAGAAGAGGAGACCGTCAGCAGAAGAGGACGACCGTCAGCAGAAGAGGACGACCGTCAGCAGAAGAGGACGACCGTCAGCAGAAGAGGAGGACCGTCAGCAGAAGAGGAGGACCGTCAGCAGAAGAGGAGGACCGTCAGCAGAAGAGGACGACCGTCAGCAGAAGAGGACGACCGTCAGCAGAAGAGGACGACCGTCAGCAGAAGAGGACGACCGTCAGCAGAAGAGGAGCTCCGTCAGCAGAAGAGGAGGGCCGAAGAGGACCGTCAGCAGAAGAGGACGACCGTCAGCAGAAGAGGACGACCGTCAGCAGAAGAGGACGACCGAAGAGGACCGTCAGCAGAAGAGCAGAAGAGGACCGTCAGCAGAAGAGGAGGACCGTCAGCAGAAGAGGACGACCGTCAGCAGAAGAGGACGACCGTCAGCAGAAGAGGACCGAAGAGACCGTCAGCAGAAGAGGACGACCGTCAGCAGAAGAGGACGACCGTCAGCAGAAGAGGAGGACCGTCAGCAGAAGAGGAGGACCGTCAGCAGAAGAGGAGGACCGTCAGCAGAAGAGGACGACCGTCAGCAGAAGAGGAGGACCGTCAGCAGAAGAGAGGAGACCGTCAGCAGAAGAGGACCGTCAGCAGAAGAGGAGGACCGTCAGCAGAAGAGGAGGACCGTCAGCAGAAGAGGAGACCGTCAGCAGAAGAGGACCCGTCAGCAGAAGAGGAGGACCGTCAGCAGAAGAGGACGACCGTCAGCAGAAGAGGAGGACCGTCAGCAGAAGAGGACGACCGTCAGCAGAGGACGACCGTCAGCAGAAGAGGACCGTCAGCAGAAGAGGACGACCGTCAGCAGAAGAGGACGACCGTCAGCAGAAGAGGACGACCGTCAGCAGAAGAGGAGGACCGTCAGCAGAAGAGGAGGAAGAGAGACCCGTCAGCAGAAGAGGACGACCGTCAGCAGAAGAGGACGACCGTCAGCAGAAGAGGAGGACCGTCAGCAGAACCGAGCAGAGGAGGACCGTCAGCAGAAGAGGACCGTCAGCAGAAGAGGAGGACGTCAGCAGAAGAGGACGACCGTCAGCAGAAGAGGACGACCGTCAGCAGAAGAGGACGACCGTCAGCAGAAGAGGACCCGTCAGCAGAAGAGGACGACCGTCAGCAGAAGAGGACGACCGTCAGCAGAAGAGGAGGACCGTCAGCAGAAGAGGACGACCGCAGAGAGGACCGTCAGAAGAGGAGAGCAGAGGACGACGTCAGCAGAAGAGGACCGTCAGCAGAAGAGGACCGTCAGCAGAAGAGGACCGTCAGCAGAAGAGGACGACCGTCAGAAGCAGAAGAGGACGACCGTCAGCAGAAGAGGACGGACCGTCAGCAGAAGAGGACGACCGTCAGCAGAAGAGGACCGTCAGCAGAAGAGGACGACCGTCAGCAGAGAGGAAGACCGTCAGCAGAAGAGGACGACCGTCAGCAGAAGAGGACCCGTCAGCAGAAGAGAAGAGACCGTCAGCAGAAGAGGACGACCGTCAGCAGAAGAGGACCCGACAGCAGAAAGAGGACGACCGTCAGCAGAAGAGACCGTCAGCAGAAGAGGACGACCGTCAGCAGAAGAGGACCGTCAGCAGAAGAGAAGACGACCGTCAGCAGAAGAAGAGAGGACGACCGTCAGCAGAAGAGGACGACCGTCAGCAGAAGAGGACCGTCAGCAGAAGAGGACGACCGTCAGCAGAAGAGGACCCGTCAGCAGAAGAGGACGACCGTCAGCAGAAGAGGACGACCGTCAGCAGAAGAGGACGACCGTCAGCAGAAGAGGACCGTCAGCAGAAGAGGAGGACCGACAGCAGAAGAGGACCGACAGCAGAAGAGGACCGTCAGCAGAAGAGGAGGACCGTCAGCAGAAGAGGACGACCGTCAGAGACGACCGAGCAGAAGACCGAGCAGAAGAGGACGACCGTCAGCAGAAGAGAGACCGACCGAGCAGAAGAGGACCGACAGCAGAAGAGGACCGACAGCAGAAGAGGACCGTCAGCAGAAGAGGACCGTCAGCAGAAGAGGACCCGTCAGCAGAAGAGGACCGACAGCAGAAGAGGACGACAGCAGAAGAAGAGGACCCGTCAGCAGAAGAGGACCGTCACAGAGAGGACCGACAGCAGAAGAGGAGGACCGACAGCAGAAGAGGACCGTCAGCAGAAGAGGACGACCGTCAGCAGAAGAGGACCGTCAGCAGAAGAGGACGACCGACAGCAGAAGAGGACGACCGTCAGCAGAAGAGGACGACCGAGCAGAAGAGGACCGACAGCAGAAGAGGACCGTCAGACCGACCGTCAGCAGAAGAGAGGACCGTCAGCAGAAGAGGACCGTCAGCAGAAGAGGACGAGGACCGTCAGCAGAAGAGGACCGACCGAAGAGGACCGTCAGCAGAAGAGGACCGACAGCAGAAGAGGACCGACCGTCAGCAGAAGAGACAGACAGCAGAAGAGGACCGACAGCAGAAGAGGACCAGCACAGAAGAGGACCGACAGCAGAAGAGGACCGACAGCAGAAGAGGACGAGGACCGACAGCAGAAGAGGACCGACAGAAGAAGAGGACCGACGAGGACCGACAGCAGAAGAGGACCGACAGCAGAGGACAGAAGAGGACCGACAGCAGAAGAGGACCGACGAGGACCGACAGCAGACGAGGACCGACAGCAGAAGAGGACCGAAGAGGACCGACAGCAGAAGAGGACCGACAGCAGAAGACCGACAGCAGAAGAGGACCGACGAGGACAGAAGAGGACCGACAGCAGCAGAAGAGGACCGAAGAGGACCGACAGCAGAAGAGGACCGACAGCAGAAGAGGACCGACGAGGACCGACAGCAGAAGAGGACCGACGAGGACCGACAGCAGAGGACCGACGAGGACCGACGAGGACCGAAGAGGACAGAAGAGGACCGACGAGGACCGAAGAGGACAGAAGAGGACCGACGAGGACCGACAGCAGAAGAGGACCGACGAGGACCGACAGCAGAAGAGGACCGACGACAGAAGAGGACCGAAGAGGACCGAAGACAGAAGAGGACCGAAGAGGACCGAAGAGGACCGTAGAGGCCCGAAGACAGAAGAGGACCGAAGACAGAAGAGAGGACCGAAGAGGACCGAAGAGGACAGAAGAGGACCGAGGACCGAAGAGGACACAAGAGGACCGAAGAAGACACAAGAAGAGACCGAAGAAGACACAAGAAGACACAAGAGGACCGAAGAAGACACAAGAGGACCGAAGAAGACACAAGAGGACCGAAGAAGACACAAGAGGACCGAAGAAGACACAAGAGGACCGAAGAAGACACAAGAGGACCGAAGAGGACCGAAGAGGACCGAAGAGGACCGAAGACAGAAGAGGACCGAAGACAGAAGAGGACCGAAGACAGAAGAGGACCGAAGACAGAAGAGGACCGAAGACAGAAGAGGACAGAAGAGGACAGAAGAGGACAGAAGACAGAAGCCAAATAGAAATACATATAAAAATGTAAATACCCCTATTACAATAGATTATTAAAATGATTTAGCAATATACAACATGTCTTTAAAAATATACCCATTTCCTGTAGCATTAGGATCAGAAAATATTAATCGGGGACCTAGGTTACTATAGGGCATGTTTATCACTAATAAAACTTTTCTTCTTTTTCTATCAGATATATTGCTGCGGAGGTGCTGTGTGCCATACAATGTCTTCATAGCAAGCGCATCACACATTGGTAAGTAATCCAGCCATCATATTTTATTGTTCTACCTCATTGGTCTCCAAACTGTGTCCTGCAGGCCAGAGGCAAACCTTTGCTTGTCTTATATCTGGAACTTGGAGGGCTATTCCTTCAACTGATATAAGGCACCATTCCTCACAGAAGAGGACAGAAGAGAACAGAAGAGAGAGAAGAGGACAGAAGAGAGAGAAGAGGACAGAAGAAGACAGAAGAAGACAGACGAGGACAGACGAGGACAGACGAGGACAGACGAGGACAGACGAGGACAGACGAGGACAGACGAGGACAGACGAGAGAGAGAGAGAGGACAGACGAGAGAGAAGAGGACAGACGAGAGAGAAGAGGACAGACGAGGACAGACGAGAGAGAAGAGGACAGACGAGAGAGAAGAGGACAGAAGAGGACAGACGAGAGAGAGAGGACAGAAGAGAGAGAAGAGGACAGAGAAGAGGACAGAAGAGGACAGAAGAGGACAGAAGAGGACAGACGAGGACAGAAGAGGACAGACGAGAGAGACAGAGGAGGACAGAGAGAGAGAGAAGAGGACAGAGAAGAGGACAGAAGAGGACAGAGAGGAGAGAAGACAGAAGAGGACAGAGAAGAGGACAGACGAGAGAGACGAGGACAGAAGAGAGACAAGAAGAGGACAGAAGGACAGACGAGAGAGAAGAGGACAGAAGAGGATAGAAAAGGACAGAAGAGGATAGAAGAGGACAGAAGACAGAAGAGGACAGAAGACAGAAGACAGAAGAGGACAGAAGACAAAAGCCAAATAGAAAAACATATAAAAATGTAAATACCCCTATGACAATAGATTATTAAAAGGATTATTAAAAGGATTTAGCAATATACAACATGTCTTTAAAAATATACCTATTTCCTGTAGCCGATGATCAGCCAAAACATTATGACCACCTCATGAAAAAAAAAAAAAAAAAATAATAAAAACAATTTTGAAAAAGAAAAATCAGCCAAAATATTATGACCACCCCATGAAAAAAAAATAATAATAAAAAATAAATATTTTAAAAATCATGATCAGCCAAAACATTATCACCACCTCATGATCAGACAAAATATTATGACCACCCCATGATCAGCCAATAAATTTTTGTTTGAAAAAAACTAAATTTTTATTTGAAAAAAAAAATTTTTATTTGAAAAAAAAATGTTTGTTTGAAAAAAAAAATTTTTGGGGAAAAATATGTTCAGCTCTTTTAGCTAATGATGGAACTTCAACTTTTTTACTACTATTTATACTTTTTAAAATATACTTTTTAACACTTTTCACAGTTACTCCAGCCACTCCAGTAGGTGGAGGCAAGAACACTTCACACAATTTCCCCAGAAATTGTAGCTTTCCTAGTTAATCTATCCATCTTATTTTTGTCAATTTAACCACTTGCCGACCGCCCCATGTACATATACGTCGGCAGAATGGCACGTACAGGCAAAACCACGTACCTGTACGTGCCATTCGTCCGGCGGGGACGGTCGGCATCGCTTCAGGAGCGATCATAGACAAGGGGCCGGCCAGTGGTTTCTGGCCACCCCCTTGCGATCGCTCCTGGCGAATCAGATGCTTCCTCTTGCCTGCGTATTGTAAACACAGGCAAGAGGAAGTGATGTCACGCTCCTCGTGCCGGTCTTTCTGACCGGGACGCCGAGCGGAGAAGACATCAGGTTAGTGCACCAACACTACACTGACACCAGTCACACATAGGCACACATTCCACCCCCAGATCACCCCCCAGATCACCCCCTGCCCCCCCAGTCACAGTGTCACTGATTGCAGGGATTATTTATTTACTGATCACTGCATTTAGTGTCAGTTGTGACCAGTGATGGCACTAACGACGTTAAAGTAAACTGCGTTACTTTAGAGGGTAACGAGTAATCCAACTGATTACTCTTCCCCTCGCGGTAACGCCGTTCCCATTACTGGGGCGGCGTTACCGCAATTACCCGCCGCGATCGCGGAGCCATCCGCGGCCTCAGGAAAGGCCGCGGCTTCGGCCTAGCTCCGGAGCGGCGGCCGACGGGTGCACCAAGATGGCCGCCGCTCCGGCCTAGCTGCGGAGCGGCGGCCATCTTGGTGCACCCGTCGGCCGTTTACAATGTGATTGCTCCATCAAATGACGGAGCGATCACTTTGTAAACAAACCGGCGTCAAGATGACGCTGGTCTCCCCTCTGTGTACAGATCTGTACAGTGGAGGGGAGAGATCGGATGGCAGCAGCCATCCCTCCATACTCTGCAACACCCTGCTAATACTGCGCATAACTCTGCAACACCCTGCTAATACTGCGCAATACTCTGCAACACCCTGCCAATACTGCGCAATACTCTGCAACACCCTGCCAATACTGCGCAATACTTTGCAACACCCTGCCAATACTGCGCAATACTCTGCAACACCCTGCCAATACTGCGCAATACTCTGCAACACCCTGCCAATACTGCGCAATACTCTGCAACACCCTGCCAATACTGCGCAATACTCTGCAACACCCTGCCAATACTGCGCAATACTCTGCAACACCCTGCCAATACTGCGCAATACTCTGCAACACCCTGCCAATACTGCGCAATACTCTGCAACCACCCTGCCAATACTGCGCAATACTCTGCAACACCCTGCCAATACTGCGCAATACTCTCAACACCCTGCCAATACTGCGCACTACTCTGCCAATACTGCGCAATACTCTGCAACACCCTGCCAATACTGCGCAATACTCTGCAACACCCTGCCAATACTGCGCAATACTCTGCAACCACCTGCCAATACTGCGCAATACTCTGCAACACCCTGCCAATACTGCGCAATACTCTGCAACACCCTGCCAATACTGCGCAATACTCTGCAACACCCTGCCAATACTGCGCAATACACTGCAACACCCTGCCAATACTGCGCAATACTCTGCAACCCCCTGCCAGTGCCAATACTGCGCAATACTCTGCAACACCCTGCCAATACTGCGCAATACTCTGCAACACCCTGCCATACCCTGAAACACCCCGCCATACCCCGCCACACTCTGCAATACGCGGTAATACCCAGCCATACTCGGCGATACCCAGCCATACTCGGCGATACCCAGCCATACCCGGCTATACCCAGACAATATTACAGTTGGGGAGATGACGTGGATATTACAGTGGGGGCTTTATGGTGGTGGAATTTTCAAAGGTTTTTGCAAATTCAATTATTATTTGCTGATCCGAAAAATGATCCGATCCGTGACTCTGCAACGATCCGATCCGTGAGTTTGGGGGGGGACAGATGTACAGGGGGGGAACAGATATATGTGTGGGGGGGGGGGGGGGACAGACGTGTAGTGGGGTACAGAGGGGGAACAGATATATGTGTGTGGGGGGGGGGCAGACGTGTAGTGGGGTACAGAGGGGGAACAGATATATGTGTGTTGGGGGGGAAATAGACGTGCAGGGGGGAACGCGCCCCTTGCTTACAGTAATACTAGACCCGCCCCTAAGAATATTAAAAAAAAAAAAGTCAGTTACTTTGCTGAGTAACTAATTACTTTTCCAATGTAGTAACTGAGTTACTAACTCAATTACTTTTTTGGGAGAAATAATTTGTAATGTAACTAATTACTTTTTTAAAGTAAGATGACCAACACTGGTTGTGACTGCAATAACTGTCAGGGCAGTTAGTTTTAGGCCCCTTTAGGTCTAAGGTAGCCCCCTACCCCCCCCCCCCCCCCTTAATAAAGGTTTAACCCCTTGATTGCCCCCTAGGTAACCCTTTCACCCCCTTTTGCCAGTGTCACTAAGCGATCGTTTTTCTGATCGCTGCATTAGTGTCACTGGTGCCGCTAGGTAGCCAGTTTTTTTCTAGGTTAACCGCCAGGTTTATATAGGTTCATAAATAGGTTTATAGGTCAGGTACCCCCATATTACAACCTAAATAAAGGTTTTAAACCCTTGATTTCCCCTAGAGTTAACCCTTTCACCAGTGATCACCGTATAAGTGTCACTGGTGACGCTGGTTAGCCAGTTAGTTATTTAGGTTCCCCGTCAGGTTTTTATATAGCGTCAGGTACCCCCATATATTACCCAATAAAGGTTTTAACCCCCTGATTGCCCCTAGTTAACCCTTTCACCAGTGATCACCGTATAACTGTTACGGGTGACGCTGGTTAGTTAGTTTGTTTTTTATAGTGTCAGGGCACCCGCCATTTATTACCCAATAACAGTTTAACCCCCTGATCGCCCGGCGGGTGATATCAATAAGGTCTGCGTCGCCCCAGGTTAATGTCAGTACCACAAACACCCACGCGCAAAGCATACACCTCCCTTAGTGGTACAGTATCTGAACAGATCAATATCTGATCTGATCAGATCTATACTAGCGTCCCAGCAGTTTAGGGTTCCAAAAAACGCATTGTTAGCGGGATCAGCCCAGATACCTGCTAGCACCTGCGTTTTCCCCCTCCGCCCAGCCCACCCAAGTGCAGTATCGATCGATCACTGTCACTTACAAAACACTAAGCACACATAACTGCAGCGTTCGCAGAGTCAGGCCTGATCCCTGTGATCGCTAACAGTTTTTTTGGTAGCGTTTTGATTCAGTCGCCAGCAGCCTAGGAGCTTTTTTACCCGTGAATCTCACTAGTGTACTACTAAATTTAGAGCCCAAAATGGCAAATCGCAAGTACACTAGTGAACAGGCCTACTTGTTTCTGAGTATGTCAGATAGTGAAGAGGAGGTCACTCATCTGTCAGAATCAGGCTCAGAATACGATCCAGTAGACGATAGCGGCTCCATGACAGATAGCTCTGGCGACAGAGGTGAGGTCCCTGCTAAGGTCAGGCGTACCCGATCCCGATCTTCTGCTGTTGTTGAGGTGCAGGAACCGCAGGTCTCTCGTATGGAGCAGAGAAGTACTAGCGCCGCTATTCCTTCTGGTGAACTGGCAAGCACCAGCGGCCTAGTACACCCTGGACATCCAGCACTGCAGTAACACGTGATGATGTGGCGAGTCCCATAAGTGCAGTTCAAGCTGGCGAGGTGGCAAGCACAAGTAGTGTCCCGCTGCCACCAAGAAGAAGACAAAGGCAGGCCCGTCGATCACATAGTGCCCTTCCTGCAGAATTCGCCAATCCTGATTGGGTGCCCACCACTTCTGCAGAACCCGTACTTCCCCCATTCACTGGCCAACCCGGTATTCAGGTGGAAACAGCTGATTTTAAGCCATCCGATTTTTATTCGCTGTTTTTCACGGAAGATCTCTATAGATCTATTGTGGACCAAAGTAATATATAAGCTGGTCAATACATCGCCGCTAATCCCCAGTTGCCTTCCCTTGCCAGAGATTGGAAACCAATTACGGTTTCCGAATTTAAGTCCTTTCTGGGCCTTTCCCTCAACATGGGCATACATAAATTCCCGACTCTGAGGACTTATTGGTCCACCTCACCAGTCCACCAAATGCCCGTGTTCACTGCCTCCATGTCCAGGGCACGATACGAACAGATCTTGCGGTTCATGCACTTCAGTGACAATGAACTTTGTCGTCCTCGTGGAGACCCTGAATTTGATCGGCTCTACAAAATTCGGCCCCTCATAAACCACTTCAACCAACGTTTTGCAGCCTTGTTTACGCCCAATCAAGTTGTCTGCATTGACGAGTCCTTGATTAAGTTTTCTGGCCGCTTGTCTTTCAGACAGTACCTTCCCAGCAAGCGTGCCAGATACGGGGTCAAGCTCTACAAGCTCTGTGACAGGGCAACAGGCTATACGTGGAGCTTTTCGGTTTATGAGGGAAAAGATAGTTACGTAGAGCCGGAGAACTGTCCAGATTACATAGGGAGCGCTGGCAAGATAGTGTGGAACTTGGTGTCACCCTTTTTCGGAAAGGGGTACCACTTGTACGTGGACAATTATTACACGAGCGTGCCACTGTTTAGTCATTTGTTTGATCAGCAAATTGGAGCATGTGGCACTGTGCGACCTAATCGCCGGGGCTTTCCCCAGCGGCTTGTAGATTCCCCTCTTAGGCTGGGGGAGAGAGCCTGCTTCAAGTGTAATAATTTGCTCGCTGTGAAGTGGAGGGATAATAGGAATGTTTTCGTTCTTACCTCCCTTCATGCAGACACGACAGTCCAAATTCGTACGGCGGCTGGTGTTGTGACGAAACCCCTCTGTGTCCACGAGTATAACCTTAATATGGGAGGGGTGGACCTCAACGACCAGTTGTTGGCGCCGTACCTAGTTGCCCATAAGGCTAGACGCTGGTACAAAAAAGTGTCTATTTATTTGTTCCAATTGGCTTTGCTGAACGCTCATGTGCTATACGGAGCTTCAGGCGGGACTTTACCCTTCCTTGAATTCCAGGAAGAGGTTGTCACAGAACTCCTGTATCCAGGCGGTTCTGCACCTCAACATCCCCTGCCAAATGCAGTAAGCCGGCTGCATGAGAGGCATTTTTCTTATGCCCGCCAGAGTACCCCTACCCAACGAGCCCCCCAAAGAAGATGTCGTGTCTGTACCAAGCGCGGATGTAGGCGTGACACCCGTTATTATTGTCCACGCTGTCCTGACAATCCTGGTCTCTGCATTGGTGAATGTTTTGAACGCTACCACTCACTAGTAAGGTATTAGCGTAGGGTACAGCATTTCACAGGCTAGGATACACTTTCAACAAAGCCTGGGGAATGCCCAGGAAAAAACCCAAGCCTACTTACCACCAGCTCGCAGAAAACCAAATTAGCCTGTCTAACAGTGCGTTAAAAACAGGGGTTTAGTCCGCACGAGCTGGCTATAGATGAGGGTGGTGGCAAGTTTTTTGTATCATTATCACGTTGGTGTTTGTATTGGTCCAGCAACGCACCAACACCTTTGCAGCCATTGTGCAATCTGCTGGGTGCTTGGTGTGCTCCTGTACCTTTAAGAAGGAGTGGGCTCCCCTTCAGTCCACCTGCCCTCATCTATCCATTAGAATGCATGTGCCTCCACTGTGGGGACACTCATAGTTTAGTGTTAGGACCACAGATATCAGGGTGCCGTGACGTGGCTCTGTGGCTTACGCATGCGTTTGCAAATGCGTGCGGACTAAACCCCTGTTTTTAACGCACTGTTAGACAGGCTAATTTGGTTTTCTGCGAGCTGGTGGTAAGTAGGCTTGGGTTTTTTCCTGGGCATTCCCCAGGCTTTGTTGTTAGGATACACTTTCACAGGGTCTCAAGAATACCATTGCATTTTGAGACCAGACAGTTAAAATTATAGTTACAGGGTCTCAAGAATGCCATCGCATTTTGAGACCCGACCGTTACAGTTATAGTTTAAAAAAAAGTTTAAAAGTTTAAAAAAAAAAAAAAGTGTCAAAAATAAAAATAAAAAAAGTACGAAAAAAAAAAAACCCCCAAAAAAATATAAAAAAAAAAAAAAACAAAAAATAGTTGTCGTTTTATTGTTCTCTCTCTCTCTCTCTCTATTCTCTCTATTGTTGCTCTTTTTTACTCTATTCTATTCTGCAATGTTTTATTATGTTTTATCATGCTTGCTTTTCAGGTATGTAATTTTGTTTACTGTGTTTTATTGTTAGCCATTTTTTTGTTTTCAGGTGCGCCATTCAGTTGCAGCGCGGATTTATTTATCTTGACAGCAACAGCGTTTGCTCCCACGATACATAAAGCCGCGACTCCAACGCTGTAGGAGGTGATTTCACCACCACAGTTAAAAAAAAGAGCATATATGCCGAAGCATGGGGGCAGCAGGGGCGGAGGAGCGATTTTGCTCCTAATGCCACGTACATACGGTCGAAATTCCGACGGAGGCTTGCCCGTGGAAAAGTCCGACCATGTGTACGTGGCATAACTTTTTTGCGGGAGGATGCCCCATGCTTCGCAGCAATAGCGTTTGCTCCCACGATACATAAAGCCGCGACTCCAACGCTGTAGGAGGTGATTTCACCACCACAGTTAAAAAAAAGAGCATATATGCCGAAGCATGGGGGCAGCAGGGGCGGAGGAGCGGTTTTGCTCCTAATGCCACGTACATACGGTCGAAATTCCGACGGAGGCTTGCCCGTGGAAAAGTCTGACCATGTGTACGTGGCATAACTTTTTTGCGGGAGGATGCCCCCTGCTTCGGCATATATAAATGGTGCATGTATGCCCACCATTAGAAGTGGGTGGATGAAGGGAGGTATTCTAATGGTGGGCATACCCACCAATCAATCTCTTTTTTTTCGTTCAGCCAAGAGGCTGCATGAAAAAAAAAGATTACAATATATGTCCAGTATGTTGCTGGACTTTGAATGGTTATACCAGAATGATGCCTGCAGGTTTAGGTATCATCTTGGTATCATTCTTTTCAGCCAGTGATCGGCTTTCATGTAAAAGCAATTCTAGTGGGTAATTAGCCTCTAGACTGCTTTTACAAGCAGTGGGAGGGAATGACCCCCCTCCCAGATATAAACCGCGCCATTGGGAAATTGAGAAAGCGTTTTATCACACCGATCTTGGTGTGGTCAGATGCATTGAGGGCAGAGGAAAGATCTAGGGTCTAATATATTTTTTCAAAAAAAGAGTACCTGTCACTGCCTATTGCTATCATAGGGGATATTTACATTCCCTGCGATAACAATAAAAATGATAACTAAGAAAAAAAATGGAAGGAACAGTTTAAAACTAAAATAAAAAAGCGTTGGTCTGGCGTCATATGTAAACAGCAATTGCATCATGCATGTGAGGTATCACCGCGAAGGTCAGATCGAGGGCAGTAATTTTAGCAGTAGACCTCCTCTGTGAATCTAATGTGGTAACCTGTAAAGGCTTTTAAAAATGTATGTAGTTTGTCTCCACTGCGTTTTTGTGCGCAATTTTAAAGCATGTCGTGTTTGGTATCCATGTACTCGGCCTAAGATCATATTTTTTATTTCATCAAAAATTTGAGCAATATAGTGTGTTTTAGTGCATTAAAATAAAAAAAAAAAGTGTATTTTTTCCACAAAAAATGCGTTTGAAAAATCGCTGCGCAAATACTGTGTGGAAAAAAAAAAAATGCAACACCCACCATTTTAATCTGTATGGCCTTTGCTTTAACAATATATATATAGTGTTTGGGGGTTCAACGTAATTTTCTTGCAAAAAAAAAATATGTTTTCATGTAAACAAAAAGTGTCAGAAAGGGCTTTGTCTTCAAGTGGTTAGAAGAGTGGGTGATGTGTGACATAAGCTTCTAAACGTTGTGCATAAAATGCCAGGACAGTTCAAACCCCCCCCCCCCCCCAAATGACCCCATTTTGGAAAGTAGACACCCCAAGCTATTTGCTGAGAGCCATGTTGAGCCCATTAAATTTTTTTTTTTTTTTTGTCCCAAGAGATTGAATAATGAAGAAAAAAAATAATTTTTTTTTTTACAAAAAGTTGTCACTAAATGATATATTGCTCACACATGTCATGGGCATATGTGGAAATACACCCCAAAATACATTCTGTTGCTTCTCCTGAGTACGGGGATACCACATGTGTGGAATTTTTTGGGAGCCTAGCTGCGTACGGGACCCCAAAAACCAAGCACTGCCTTCAGGCTTTCTAAGGGTGTAATTTTTTTATTTCACTCCTCACTGCCAATCACAGTTTCGGAGGCCATGGAATGCCCAGATGGCACAAACCACCCCCAAATGACCCCATTTTGGAAAGTAGACACCCCAAGCTATTTGCTGAGAGGTACGGTGATTATTTTGCAGATCTCGCTTTTTGTCACAAAGTTTTGAAAATTGAAAAAAAAAAATTTTTCTTTTTACTTTCTTCATTTTCAAAAACACATGAGAGCTGTAAAATACTCACCATGCCTCTCAACAAATAGCTTGGGGTGTCTACTTTCCAAAATGGGGTCATTTGGGGGGGGGGGGGGGGGGGGGGGTTTGTGCTATTTTGGCATTTTATGGCCTTCGAAACTGTGATAGGTAGTGAGGAGTGAAATCAAAAATTTGCACCCTTAGAAATCCTGAAGGCGGTGCTTGGGTTTCGGGGCCCCGTACACGGCTAGGCTGCCTAAAAGTCCCACACATGTGGTATTCCCGTACTCAGGAGAAGCAGGAAAATGTATTTTGGGGTGCAATTCCACATATAACCATGGCATGTGTGAGCAATATATCATTTAGCGACAACTTTTTGTAAAACATTTTTCTTTTTTTTTTTTTTTGTCTTTATTCAATCACTTGGGACAAAAAAAAAATATTCAATGGGCTCAACATTTATGCCCTTAGAAATCCTGAAGGCAGCAAATGCCCATGGCATGTGTGGGCAATATATAATTTAGTGACTAAAAAAAAAAAATGACTTTCCAAAATGGGGTCATTTGGGGTCATTTGGGGGGGTTTTGTGCCATCTTGGCATTTTATGGCCTTCAAAACTGTGATAGGTAGTGATAGGTAGTGAGGAGTGAAATCAAAAATTTATGCCCTTAGAAATCCTGAAGGCGGTGCTTGGTTTTCGGGGTCCCGTATGCGGATAGGCTCCCAAAAAGTCCCACACATGTGGTATCCCCGTACTCAGGAGAAGCAGCAGAATGTATTTTGGGGTGTAATTCCACATATGCCCATGGCATGTGTGGGCAATATATAAATTAGTGACAACTTTGGGCAAAAAAAAAATGTTTGTAATATTCCCGCAACTTGTGGCAAAATATAAAATATTCCATGGACTCAACATGCCTCTCAGCAAATAGCTTGGGGTGTCTACTTTCCAAAATGGGCCATTTGGGGGGGGGGGGTTTGTGCTATTTTGGCATTTTATGGCCTTCGAAACTGTGATAGGTAGTGAGGAGTGAAATCAAAAATTAGCACCCTTAGAAATCCTGAAGACGGTGCTTGGGTTTCGGGGCCCCGTACGCGGCTAGACTCCCAAAAAGTCCCACACATGTGGTAACCCCGTACTCAGGAGAAGCAGAAAAATGTATTTTGGGGTGCAATTCCACATATAACCATGGCATGTGTGAGCAATATATCATTTAGTGACAACTTTTTGAATACATTTTTTTTTTTTTTTCTTTATTCAATCACTTGGGACTAAAAAAAAAAAAAATATTTAATGGGCTCAACATGCCTCTCAGCAAATAGCTTGGGGTGTCTACTTTCCAAAATGAGGTCATTTGGGGGGGTTTTGTGCCATCTTGGCATTTTATGAATGAATGATTTGTATGGCGCTACAACTGCGAACTGAATCGCCTCAAGGCACTTGTCTGCTCTTGTTGGGATGCCACGTTTAGAAGAGGTGAGTCTTGAGTTTTTTCCTGAAGGCCTGATGGTTTTCTTCCAAGCGGATGTTGTTTGGTAGAGCGTTCCATAGCCGAGGTCCCTGTACTGCGAATCTTCGTTCTCCCTTCGATTTGTATCGGGCTTTGGGGATGAGAAGGAGATTTTGGTTTGTTGATCGAAGGCTGCGATTTGGTATGTATTTTTCTATTTTCTCACAAAGGTATTGAGGCGCATTTCCTTGTGTACATTTGTGGGTGAGGCAGAGGGTCTTGAATGTGATCCTGTCTTTTACCTTGAGCCAATGGAGGATCCTTAGGGATGGGGAGATGGATTCCCAGGGTTTCTTTCCGGTGACTAATCTTGCTGCTGTGTTTTGGACACTTTGAAGGCGCGCAATCTGGTAATCCTATGTACAGGGAGTTTGCATAGTCGAGACGCGAATTGATGATCGTTCCTACTACTACCGCTTTTTCCTTTTCCGTGATGAAGGGGATGAGTCTGCGTAGCATGCGAAGGAGATGGTGGGATCCACTGATTATGGATCCTATTTGTGCCTCCATGGTCATCTCTGAATCAAAGATGACTCCGAGGCTTTTGGCTTTTGTGCTTGGGATGATGGTCTGTCCCAGGATGGTTGGTGGTGTCCAAGGGGTCTTTGTCTTTTTCCTTGAGTTTGCGTCGAGGAGCAGTAGTTCTGTTTTTGATCCATTTAGTTTGAGGGAGCTAGTGGTCATCCAGTCATCTATCAATGTGAGACATTTTCCTAGTTCCTGGTATTGGTCTTTTTGTCCGGTGATCCGGAAATACAGTTGAGTGTCGTCCGCGTATGAGTGGAAGCACAGATCAAATTTGCTAATAATTTTGAAGAGTGGCCGGATGTAAATGTTGAAGAGTACTGGTGACAATGGTGATCCTTGAGGGACTCCATAAGTGATTGCCCGGGTTTCCGATGTGAAGGCTCCTAACTTCACTGTCTGTGACCGGTTTCCTAAGAAGGAAGCGAACCATGGAAGATCTACATCTGTAACTCCTGCCCCTTCCTTGAGGCGGATGAGAAGCGTGTTGTGGTCCACTGTGTCGAACGCCGCACTAAGATCCAGCAATACCAGAAGACACGATTCTCCATCATCCGCTGCTTCTAGGGCATCATCCCATATTTTCAGAAGTGGCGTTTCTGTGCCATGGCCTGGGCGGAAGCCCGATTGTAGTGGGTCCAGGAGCTTGTGTGTGTCCAGATGAAGTTGAAGCCGTTGTACTACTGCTTTCTCCATAATTTTGGAAATGGTGTTCAGGCTTGTTACCGGTCTGTGATTGTTCGGATCTTTGGGGTCGAGGTTGGGTTTCTTTAACGATGCCTTGCTTGAGGGAATTCGGAACCAATCCTTCTTTGAACGACTGATTTACTAGGTGTGTAATAGCGGGGGCCAGAATGTCGGAGCATTCTTTCAAGAGTTTTGTGGGGATGATGTCGTTTAGTGATGTGCTGTCTCGGAGGCTCTTGATGACGTTTTTGGTTTCATCCACGGTGATCGGGGTAAGTGAAAAATGTGGTGCTTGTGCGCTGTGGATGTAAAATTCCTTACCTGGGTTGAGTTGAGTAGAGTTGGTTGTTGTTTTTTTTTTGTTGAATTATTTTATGAATGTTGACTATTTTGTTGATGAAAAAAAAAAAAAAAAAATCGGATAATTTGTTGCAGTATTCTTGAGTTTCGTTTCCTAGGGGCTCAAGGCAGGTGGGGTTCATAGTCTGGGCGACTAGTTTGAAAAGTTCCCGTGGTCGGTTGACGGCTTTTGAGAGGGTGTTTGAGACATATTCTTTTTTTGCTGTGAAAATTGCTTTATGATATCTCTTGGTGAGTATTCTGTATTTTGTGTGATTTTCCTTTGTGGTGTTTCTTCTCCAGGCTCTTTCTGCTCTTCTGTGTTCCCGTTTCAGTAGAGTAAGCGTGCCATTAAACCATCCAGAATTTTTCTTGCGGATGGGTGCTCGATGTTTTGGGGCGACTGCATCTGCTGTTTGTAGAAGTGCCCTGTTTATGAAGCTGAGTGTTCGTTCTGTTGAGTGGTTTTGATTCAGTGTAGCCATTTTGTATGTTAGTGTGGTTTTGAAGATTTCCGAGTGTAGTTAAACTAGGCGATGGGGGGGGGAGGGGCCAGAGATAGGAATAGTCAGCGTGGAACATATTCCAGAGGGTAATATTAGGGGCATTAGTGGTAGGGTAACTAAAGCACATAAACCCAAGGTAAATATAGTAGAAAGTCCTAGTTGCAATCTCGGAACACCCAAGAGGGTAGTATGTGACTGGTCAAAATATAGTAATGCATTAAAGTGTTTGTTCACCAATGCCAGAAGTCTGCCAAGCAAAATAGGTGAGTTGGAAGCTCTGGTGCATCAGGAGAGCTATGATGTAATCGGTATTGCTGAAACTTGGCTGCAGTCCTCACATGACTGGGCTATAAATATTCCTGGCTTTGCACTCTTTCGGAAAGACAGAGTTAAAAGGAAAGGTGGAGGGGTCTGTCTGTATGTGAGAAGTGATCTCAAAGCGAGTGTGAAAGAGGACCTGGGGGATGGAGAGTGTGATGAGTCTGAAGCATTATGGGTGGAACTGCATACAGATGTGCGTAGTTCAAAGTTAATCATTGGAGTTTGTTATAGACCACCCAATGTTAATGAGGAGGTGGATACTCAGCTCCTTGCTCAAATAGAAAGGGCTGCAAGGGCTGGGACAGTGATAATAATGGGGGATTTTAACTACCCAGAAATTGACTGGAATAATGGCACTGCTGGGACAGTTAAAAGGACAAAAATTTATAAACCTATTACAGGACAATTTTATGGTCCAGTTCATTGAGGCCCCAACCAGGAATGATGCTCTGCTGGATCTGGTAATCTCAAACCATGCAGAGCATATTACTAATGTTCAGATAAAGGAGCATCTGGGTAGCAGTGACCATAACATGATTTCATTTGATGTTAGCTGTAAGCAAAAATCACATACAGGAAAGATAAAAACACTTAATTTCAAGAGGGCAAATTTTCCAAGGATGAGGGCTGCTCTCCAGAACTTAGACTGGGAGAGAATATTGGCAACAATGGGCACAGAACAGAAATGGGGATTCTTCAAAAAGACTGTTTGTGAACTCACTGCAAAGTATATTCCCATGGGCAATAAATTTAAAAGGCTAAAAATAAAACCTATGTGGCTCACGGCCAAAGTTAAAAAAGCTATAAACTATAAGAAAAGAGCTTTTAAAAAATATAAAAATGAAGGATCACTAGTGTCATTTAAATGTTACAAAGAACATAACAGAATATGTAAAAAGGAAATCAAGGATGCAAAAATTCAAAACGAAAGACAGATTGCAAAAGATAGTAGGACAAACCCCAAAAAATTCTTCAAATATATTAATAGTAAAAAGGTCAAGTCTGAGCATGTAGGCCCTTTACAAAATAATCTAGAGTGGGTGACTGGGGACAAAGAGAAGGCTAATTTATTAAATACTTTCTTCAGCTCTGTGTATACAAAGGAGCATGGGGGAGCTCATGTCCACAATGGGGGTGGTAGTGACACAGCCCTAAATCCACAATGGCTCAAAAGTGATATGGTCCAGAAATATTTAGACAGAATAAAGGTGGATAAAGCACCTGGACCTGATGGCATCCACCCACGGATCCTAAAAGAATTGAGCTCTGTAATTTCAAAGCCATTGTATCTAATTTTTAGGGAATCATTAATGACAGGAATAGTACCACTGGATTGGCGCAGGGCGAACGTGGTGCCTATATTTAAAAAGGGAACAAAGTCTTTACCAAGTAACTATAGACCTGTTAGTTTAACTTCTATAGTTGGGAAGATACTGGAGAGATTATTAAAAGACCACATAGACGAGTTCTTGCAGGAAAAAAATATTTTAAGCAACAGACAGCATGGGTTCATGAAAGACAGAAGTTGTCAGACAAACCTCATTTCTTTTTATGAGGTGGTAAGTAAAACCTTGGACAGAGGCGTGGCTGTGGACGTGGTATACTTGGATTTTGCAAAAGCGTTCGATACAGTTCCCCACACACGGCTCATGTGTAAGGTAAGGTCTACAGGTTTGGAAATATCGGTTTGTAAATGGATAGAAAACTGGCTAAAAGACAGAATTCAGAGAGTCGTGGTTAATGATTCTTACTCTGAATGGTCTAAGGTTATCAGTGGTGTACCCCAAGGTTCAGTGCTGGGACCCTTACTTTTTAATATCTTTATAAATGATATTGGGTCTGGGATCAAAAGTAACATTTCTGTCTTTGCAGATGACACCAAGCTATGCAGTGGAATAACGTCCTTACAGGAGGTCTCCAATTTACAAGCTGACCTCAATGCTCTGTCAAATTGGGCGACTATGTGGCAGATGAGGTTTAATGTTGATAAATGTAAAGTTATGCACTTGGGGGCTAAGAATATGCATGCATCATACATGCTAGGGGGAGTACAACTGGGGGAATCCGTAGTGGAGAAGGATCTGGGGGTTTTGGTAGATCATAAACTCAATAATAGCATGCAATGCCAAGCTGCGGTTTCCAAAGCGAGCAAAGTCCTTTCTTGTATTAAGAGAGGTATGGACTCCAGAGAGAGATATCATTTTGCCCCTGTTCAAATCATTAGTAAGACCTCATCTGGAATATGCAGTTCAGTTTTGGGCACCAGTTCTCAAAAAGGATATTGGGGAACTGGAGAAAGTGCAGAGAAGGGCAACCAAACTGATAAGAGGCATGGAGGAGCTCAGCTATGAGGAAAGATTAGAGGAACTGAATTTATTCACCCTTGATAAGAGGAGATTAAGGGGGGATATGATCAACATGTATAAATATATAAGGGGTCCATATAGTGAACTTGGTGTTGAGTTATTCACTTTACGGTCAACAAAGAGGACAAGGGGGCACTCTTTACGTCTAGAGGAGAAGAGATTTCATCTCCAAATAAGGAAAGGTTTCTTCACAGTAAGAGCTGTGAAAATGTGGAATAGACTCCCTGCAGAGGTGGTTCTAGCCAGCTCAGTAGATTGCTTTAAGAAAGGCCTGGATACTTTCCTAAATGTACATAATATAACTGGGTACTGACATTTATAGGTAAAGTTGATCCAGGGAAAATCCGATTGCCTCTCGGGGGATCAGGAAGGAATTTTTTTCCCCTGCTTTAGCAAATTGGAGAATGCTCTGCTGGTTATTTTTTGCCTTCCTCTGGATCAACTGTGGGTATAGAATGGGGTATATGGGATTGTATGATGTATGATATATATATATATATATATATCTATTTTTTTTTTTTTTTGCAGGAAGATGTTGGTGGCGATCTCAAATTTGATAGCGTGGTGGTCTGACCATGATAGCGCTATGTTGTCTCGATGGACTTTTTGTGTCTTTTTGGGAGCCTTTACTAGTTGTTGGAGCCCTAACCTAACTAACTATGTAACTATGTAACCTGGTGGTCTGTAGCATAGCAGCATGTGGATGGTTTCTTGTGGTGTGGTTTGCATCTGTAGAGTAAGTGTCTCCATAAAAGTTGCTGTGTTCTGTACCGTAGGTTTGACGAGCGCTAGATGAGCTTTGAAGATCACAGCTAGGCCTCCTCCTTTTTTTCCTTTCCTATGCTCGGTTAGGATCCTGTAGTTTTCTGGCACTAATTCTGTTAGGATGGTGTTGCAGTCGGGTGTTAGCCAGCTTTCCGTGATGAAGAGGCAATCTATGTTGTTTTGTGTGATGAAGTCATGGATTTCGTGCCTGTGCTTGACCGCCGATCTGGTGTTAATCAAGGCGCATGCTAACTGTTGCGGTTGAGTTGTAGTCTTCTTATGTTTGATCGTTGCTTGTGGATTGATCCTTAGTAGTCGTTCTTTTTGTAATATTTTTTGAATGTCGGTCGGTAGAGTTGCAGTCAAATTTCTTAGTCTGCGGAGTGACTCTGCTGAGTATTTGAAATTGCACATGTTGAGGTGCTCCAAAAATTTTTTCCTGCTGTGGGCGAGATGATGCGTTGAAAAAAGTGGATGCCTTTGTTGAGGCGATAACGGTCTTGCGCAAGCTGGTTGAAGATGTTGCGGATCTGTGGGAAACCCTGTAGACCTACACCCTCCCTCCCGTTGATCCAGAGGAAGGCGAAAAAACCCCTACTAGCGCGGCCAATTGCTATTGCAGAGGAAAAAATTCCTTCCTGACCCCCCGAGGGGCGGTCGGACGTTGGTCCCTGGATCAACTGCTAATGGTGGTCCCCTGCGATACTTACCAGAATATTTACCTTACCGGGTTGCTCAAATGATGGGGATAGGGTGAATCCTGATGTTGATCACCTGGGGAAGAAGAGGCGGCTATATGGTGATGCTGATGATACTGGTGTGTGCTGTTAAAAAACTTGTGGTTAAAACTGGCTGGTCTGGGTGTATACTGTAATTAAAAGCCTTGCAAAAACTTGGTTAAAAACTTGGTTAAAAACTTTGGTTAAAAACCTGCATTTTAAAATAACTTGGCGGTCTGGGTGTACCAAGATGGCCGCCGTACTATGTAGAAGCAGGTGAAGTGCTGTGGATTTGGGTGTACCAAGATGGCCGCCGGACTAGGCCCGAGCTGCGGCCTGTCCTAGCCCTGACGGCTCCCAGTTCTTCCGTGAGTGTTTGGTGGGCGCTGAAGGGCTTGGAGGGGGGGGGGGGGAGGCTCGCCTCAGCCCTGTTGAGCCGAAAAAGAGGGCTAGAGAGGTGATTGGGGAGGCGGATGGCCGGCTTCGGCCGGGACTAGGCCGGGGACTCTCCTAGTTTCTGATGCCCAATGGGCAGATGGGCCGGCGCGGAGAAAGAAAGGGGGGCGATTGATTGCGGGGGGCCGCGGGATCCGCAGTGGGGTCCCGTTGTACTCCTGCTCCCTGTCCTCACTGCTCAGGGGTCCGGGATGGGATATGCACTGGCTGGGTCCTGCTCGCTGGGGGCTGTGGGCTTCTGACGGCCGGAGCTGCTGGGCGCACGTCCTCTTCCTTCACTCAGCACTCAGCACTGACACTGACAGGACACTTTATGGCCTTCAAAACTGTGATAGGTAGTGATAGGTAGTGAGGAGTGAAATCAAAAATTTATGCCCTTAGAAATCCTGAAAGCGGTGCTTGGTTTTCGGGGTCCCGTATGCGGATAGGCTCCCAAAAAGTCCCACACATGTGGTATCCCGTACTCAGGAGAAGCAGCAGAATGTATTTTGGGGTGTAATTCCACATATGCCCATGGCATGTGTGGGCAATATATAATTTAGTGACAACTTTGGGCAAAAAAAAAAAAGTTTGTAATATTCCCGCAACTTGTGGCAAAATATAAAATATTCCATGGACTCAACATGCCTCTCAGCAAATAGCTTGGGGTGTCTACTTTCCACAATGGGGCCATTTGGGGGGGTCTTGTGCTATTTTGGCATTTTATGGCCTTCGAAACTGTGATAGGTAGTGAGGAGTGAAATCAAAAATTTGCACCCTTAGAAATCCTGAAGGCGGTGCTTGGGTTTCGGGGCACCGTACGCGGCTAGGCTCCCAAAAAGTCCCACACATGTGGTATCCCCATACTCAGGAGAAGCAGCAAAATGTATTTTGGGGTGCATCTCCACATATAACCATGGCATGTGTGAGCAATATATCATTTAGTGACAACTTTTTTTTTTTTGTCTTTATTCAATCACTTGGGACTAAAAAAAAAAAAAATTCAATGGGCTCAACATGCCTCTCAGCAAATAGCTTGGGGTGTCTACTTTCCAAAATGGGGTCATTTGGGGTGGTTTTGTACTTCCCTGCCATTTTAGCACCTCAAGAAATGAGATAGGCAGTCATAAATTAAAAGCGGTGTAAATTCCAGAAAATGTACTCTAGTTTGTAGACGCTAGAACTTTTGCGCAAACCAATAAATATATGCTTATTGGCATTTTTTTTACTAAAGACATGTGGCTGAATAAATTTTG
>CM053030.1:370050541-370126054 GCA_028564925.1 Lithobates sylvaticus
CAGGCTCCCTGGACAGGTAAGTATCCATATATTAAAAGTCAGAAGCCACAGTATTTGTAGCTGCTGATTTAAAATGTTCTTTCCCCAGAAGAAACTCCGCTTTAAGCCTCTCTAACTTTTAAGCATAATTTAATCACTTTAGTCAAAAACATTAATGTGGTTCTAAAGCTTCAAGGTTTTCTACCTTAATGCATTCTATGCTCTGCTGGAGGAGGAGAGAGCGGGGGAAGTGCAAGCTCTTTGTGTCTTATGGACACATAGAGCAGCGGCTCAGGAGCGAGCATGCAGCAAAAGGGGTTGTAAAGTCTTGAGGTTTTTCACTTTAATGCATTCTATGCATTAAGGTGAAAAACCTGTGCTGCAGCTTCCCCCCGGAGCCCCCCTTTTTCGTACCTGAACGTTCCAGCGTTGAAGACGAGTTCAGCAGCTCCAATCGCTGTCTCGGGTCCTCATTTGGTAGATTGATAGCAGCGGGAGCTATTGTCTCCTGCTGCTGTCAATCAAATTCAGTGACTCGGGAGCAGGGGGGTGGGGCCGAGTCCTGCTGTGTGTGTGTCAATGGACGCAGCATTAGGACCGTCGGGAGCGCATCAGGCATCAGGACCGGAATGTGGCTCTGGCATGTGGAGCTGCGAACACGCTTGAGCTCATCCTTAATTTCTATTTTTTTTTTTTCTTGAGGGGGTGCATGTGATCAGCACAGGGCCAATCAGCACTGTCCAGACAGAGGGTCAGGGGTCCTGCAGCCTCATAGGACAATCGAGGTAGAGTGAAAACCCCTCCTACAGGCTTTAACCAGGCACTGGCAGAAGTCACAAGACTGCTGATACAAAAAGGTATTTAGCCGTTTATATTTACTAAAAATAATTGCATTTCCATGTTCTGTGTACTGTGGGAAACTTGATATAGTGAATGCAGAGTCCTGGGTTTAGCAATGGTCTGGTACACATAATGAGAATATCAGACAAATGATTGACTGTTTTTTTGTTTGTTTTTTGCAAGCTAGTCTCATATCGAAAACTAATAGGTTACTAGAGTTGTGCTGGATACTAAGAGGGCGGAGACTATCACTAGGGGATTTAGAGAGAGAGGGGGGTCGGCATTTACTGAAGCCGAGTCGAACATTTTTACTAAAGGATCGGAGGAAACCATGGGCGGGTCTACGCTGGCTACGCCACCCACTGATGTCACCAGTTTAAGAAGAAAAAATACAAAAAGAACAGAACAGGAGGGCGCACCAACCTTGTGCATTACCAAAGATAAAATGTTGCGGTGTGTCAGACTGACACACCGCTACAACGATCGCCAAGATGCGTGCCCCCGGGGGCGCGCAGCGGCTTAATATCCTGATCACGTCATATGACGTCCGGTCAGGATATTGAAACCACTTTGCCGTCGTCATTCTGCTATATGGCGGGCGGCAAGTGGTTAAAATGCACTCAGTTTTGGTTTTGATATAAATCGTCCTTCTATGTGCTGTGACGTGTCCTGCGCTTGCGCACTGTGTATATCCTTTAACGGCACACAATGTGTGCCGTTTCTGTCTCTTCTGTTTGCCGGGTCATTAGCTGACAATGAGAACGGCACAGAGCGACGTCTCCCAATGCTGCAGTATGAGACTTGGTTCAGACGATAAGGCGCATGCGCAAGATTTTCACAGGGAAACGAACTAAGGGTGGAAATGACGTCCACAAAAGCTTCAGCATACAGGAGGATGAATGGCGCTGATAAACTAATAAACTGATAAAACGGTATTTACAAAGCTCGTTTAGGACAAATTTGAATATATATGGCTTAGTAATATTTAACACCATTTATATATTTTTTAAAAACGAGAAGTTACGAGGTTTACTTCCTCTTTAAGTATAACATGTTTATTTTTTTAATAAAATGTTTCCTTATAAATCACTTTAAAGCGATAAGAAACCAAAAATGTAACATATTGCAGCTTACCAATCATTAGATGTGGTGGCTGCATTTGTTTTCTTTTTTTATGTTTTTTTTCCCCTCTGTTTTTACCTAATGATCTGACCAGTAACACACTTCATGTATAACAGACACCACTCTGGATAAAAGAGCACCGAGCGTGAGGGGAGTGTTAAGCCTGGTACACACGTTACATTTTTTTTGTCCATCTCAGCGGGCTAACGAAAAAAAAAACTGAGGAGCTAACCAGGAGACCGCTGTACTAACAATGTAATGTTAGTACAGCGCTCTCCCCGCTGAACTTTTCTGTTCTGACAGGGGGACCGTTCCCCCACCAGAACACACCGGACAGCACTCGCAGCCATTGGCTGAGGGCGCTGATCGGATGCCAATCGGCTGCTGGTTTTCCAGCAAGCTTGTTTGACAGAAGCCAGCCGAGAGACCGGCTTCTATCAACCAAGGAGCCGTACACACGGGCCGAATGTCATCCAGTATCTACTGTACCAACTGATTTCAGCCAATATTTATCCCATGTGTACCGGGTTTAGTCATACTAGCAGATTTAGATACACTAACAAATTGAAGCCTAACTCCACCTCACACTGCATTTATACAATCAGTTACAAAGACAGATTTTTATTTTTTTTTCATTTTGGGATAAAGGTTTTACATTAACCACTTTCTGACCGGACCATTTTGCTGGCCAAAGACCAGACCACTTTTTGCGATTCAGCAGTGTGTCGCTTTAACTGACAATTGCGCGGTCCAACGTGGCTCCCAAACAAAATGATTTTTTTTCCCCACAAACAGAGCTTTCTTTTGGTGGTATTTGATCGCCTCTGCGGTTTATATTTTTTACGCTATAAACAAAAAGCCACAATTTTGAAAAAAAAAAAAAAACGCATTATTTTTTACTTTTTGCTATAATAAATATCCCCCAAAAATATATAAAAAAAACATTTTTTTTCCTCAGTTTAGGCCGATACGTATTCTTCTACATATTTTTGGTAAAAAAAAAAATCCCAATAAGCGAAAGTAGGGGATAGTTTTATGGCATTTTTATTAATAATTTATTTTTTTTTTACTAGTGATGGCGGCAATCAGCGATTTTTTTTTTTTTTTTTCGTGACTGCGACATTATGGCGGACACATCGGACAATTTTGACACATTTTTGGGACCATTCGCATTAATAAAGCGATCGATGCTATAAAACTGCATTGATTATTTAAAAATGTCACTGGCAGTGAAGGGGTTAACCACTAGGGGGCAGGGAGGGGTTAAGTGTCTCCTAGGGGCGTGTTTCTAACTGTCTGGGGGCGTGGCTATGTGTGACACCGCACTTATCGCTGCACCCGATGACAGGGAGCAGACAATCAGTGTGCTGTTACTAGGCAGAACGGGGAGATGCTGTTTACATCGGCATCTCCCCGTTCTTCAGCTCCATGACACGATCGCGGGTATCCACGCGGTGCTCGTGTCACGGTGGGATCGTGCGCGGCAGGAAATTCAAAGTAACATACGGTACGTTACTTTGCCCAGCCGCGCCATTCTGCCGATGTATGTGTGCTGATAGCGGTCGGAAAGTGGTTAATAAATAAAAGCTAATTATTGTAAGCACCCCTGTCAGTATTAAATGGTTAGTCTCAAAGCTCCCACCTGCTAAATTTGCAGTACAGCTTGTTCTTATCAAAAACAACAGACTTACTGGCCAGATCACCAGATGAAAATAAAGGAAAAAAAGCCAAATAAAAATAAAATAAAAAATGGAACTTCCACTCCCCCCCCCCCCCTAATCACTTTAGTCAAAAACATTAAAGTGGTTCTAAAGCTTCAAGGTTTTCTACCTTAATGCATTCTATGCTCTGCTGGAGGAGGAGAGCGGGGGGAGTGTAAGCTCTTTGTGTCTTATGGACGTATAGAGCAGCGGCTCAGGAGCGAGCATGCAGCAAAAGGGGTTGTAAAGTCTTGAGGTTTTTCATTTTAATGCATTCTATGCATTAAGGTGAAAAACCTGTGCTGCAGCTTCCCCCCAGAGCCCCCCTTTTACTTACCTGAACCCGTTCGTTCCAGCGACGAGGACGAGCCCAGCAGCTCCAACCGCTGTCTCTGGTCCTCATTGGATAGATTGATAGCAGCGGGAGCCATTGGCTCCAATTGCTGTCAATCAAATGCAGTGACACAGGGGGCGAGGTCGAGTCATGCTGTGTGTGTCAATGGACCCAGCATCAGGACTCGGGAGGGCATCAGGACTGGAATGCGGCTCTCCGTGGGGGCACTTGATGAGAAGAAGGAGCCAGGAGAGCCACCCGGGCACCCCAGAAGAGGAGGATCGGGACCACTCTGTTGAAAACCCTTGTGCAGAGGAAGCAAGTATGACATGTTTTGTTATTTTTTAAATTAACCTTTTCAAATCACTTTAACTGTCCCCAATCCATCTCCTGATAGAACAGAGCCTTGGAGACACTCTGCACATGCTTAGTTTGGTGTGTATTTCTAATAAGGATAAGCTTGGGCGTGTTGGCAGCTCCATGTGCCCGAGCCCGCCAGGAAGCTGACAGCGCGTAGCGCCAATCACAGGTACTGAGACGTTTTCCCGGTCCACAGCTGCAGAGATCAGAAAATGTCTCAGAGCCTCCGATGGGCGCTGTTAGCTTCCTAGCGGGCTCTGGCACGTGGAGCTGCGAACACGCCCAATCTCATCCTTAATTTCTAGGAGTTTTTTTTCTTGAGAAGGTGCATGTGATCAGCACAGGGCCAATCAGCACTGTCCAGACAGAGGGTCAGGGGTCCTGCAGCCTCGTAGGACACTCGAGGGAGAATAAAAACTCCTCCTCCAGGCTTTAACTAGGCACTGATAGAAGTCACAAGACTGCTAAATACTGCTGATAAGAAAAGGTATTTAGCAGTTTATATTTACTAAAATAATTGCATTTCCATGTTCTGTGGAAAACCCGATATAGTGAATGCAGAGTCCTGGGTTTAGTAACGGTCTGGTACACATGATGAGAATATCAGACAAATGATTGGCTGTCTTTCTGTTTGTCTTTTGCAAGTTAGTCTCATATAGATAACAAATAGGTTACTAGAGTTGTGAAAATTCTCATAACACAGGGTACAACTTCCCGCGATGATGTCATGTATTCCTTCATTTCCAAGCATGTACGGTCTCGGTCACTCGACTCTTTACAGAGAAATACTATACGGATTAAACAAAAGTCGTTTGTTCTGGTATTGTACGAGAAAAATGCTCGTGTTTTTCCCTTCGGATAATCAGATTATTCTACGATCGCTCCCAAAGCGGTATTAGTCGTCCGATTTTCTCATTGTGTGTACCAGGGATTAGGATTGCTTGGTGATGAAGGGGTTAAAGCATATATACTAAACGTTTTGCTATATATGTAGATCTGACTCCCCTAATTTTGGAACTTCCTGGAAATAATTGGGCAGACTTCAGAGATGACACAGTAAGCAGCAGAAGCACTACAAGTGACAGCAGAGCAATGCCTGTAGGGTAGAGCCCACCTCACAGACAGCACAGGGGGAGATCACACGTGATCTATGCTCGCTCACCTCGGCTCTCTCACCATCTCCTTCCTCCAGATAATGTCACAAATCCCATCCAACTACCGGACTAGTCCATGCTTCTAATCCCAGAGCAACTGCAGAGACCCCGGACTACAGTGTGTCCGAGGGGAACTCCATCATTACCACCTGGCGGGAATGAGACATAAACAACCCGCTGTGGTGTCTTGTACACACCTGTGCAGTGATCGCTATTTATTCTCACCTATTCTAATATCCGGAATCATATTCATTTTAAAGCAAGTGAAAATTATATATTTTTTGCACATCACCACCCCTATTTTTAGTGTTTAATGGATTGCTCCGTTCCCATAGTAACAGGGAGGCAAGGCACAGACGCTTCACAGAGACTGCTGATGATTGGAAAGATAAGAAACTGCCTAATTGGTAATGAGAAGACCTAGCCTATGGTGCCTGAGTGGGCGGCAGGATCTCCCTGGGGTTTGTAGTACTCTCTGACCCAGGCAGGTATCAGTTTCACTTTCCCTCTGCTTGAACACTGTTGCTGATGCCCGGGTCAGAGGCCCCTCCCCTCTCCGCTGTATACATTCGGAGATAGAACTACTAGCCCCAGGGAGATCCCCCTGCCTGTGGACGCCATATAGCTGCCGATCGCCGCCTCCCACCTCCACCAGCCAGGTACAGGGGAACCTCTGCAAGGGGGGGAGTCAGCTGTTTGGGGGGCCCAAATGTAAGAGGGGGGGCTTTCTGGGGACACTAATGTAAGGAAGGGGGGCCTCTGGGGACATTAATGTAAGAACGGGGCCCTCTGGGGACACTGATGTAAGGACGGGGCCCTCTGGGGACACTGATGTAAAGACAGGGCCCTCTGGGGACACTGATGTAAGAGGGGGCCCCCTGGGGACACTAATGTCAGAGGGGGGCTCTCTGGGGACTCTGTGTAAGGAGGGGCTCTCTGGGGACCCTGTGTAAGGAGGGGCTCTCTGGGGACACTAATGTAAGAGGGAAGGCTCTCTTGGGACACTAATGTAAGGGGGGGCTCTCTGGGGACCCTGGTGTAAGTGGAGGCTCTCTGAGGACCCTGATGTAAGTAGGGAGGCTCACTGGGGACCCTGATGTAAGGAGGGGCTCTCTGAGGACACTGATGTAAGGGGGGCTCTCTGGGGACCCTGATGTAAGGAGGGGCTTTCTGGGGACCCTGATGTAAGGGGAGGCTCTCTGGGGACTCTGATGTAGGGGGAGACTCTCTGAGGGCACTGATTAAGGGGGGCTCTCTGGGGACCCTGATGTGAGGGGAGGCTCTCTGGGGATCCTGATGTAAGGGGAGGCTCTCTGGGGATCCTGATGTAAGGGGAGGCTCTCTGGGGATCCTGATGTAAGGGGAGGCTCTCTGGGGATCCTGATGTAAGGGGAGGCTCTCTGGGGATCCTGATGTAAGGGGAGGCTCTCTGGGGATCCTGATGTAAGGGGAGGCTCTCTGGGGATCCTGATGTAAGGGGGAGGCTCTCTGGGGGCCCTAATGTAGGGGGAGGCTCTCTAGGGACCCTGATGTAAGGGGGGGGGGCTCTCTGGGGACCCAGATGTAAGGGGGGGGGGGGACCCTGATGTAGGGGGAGTCTCTCTGGGGACCTTGATGTAAGGGGGAGTCTCTCTGGGGACCTTGATGTAAGGGGGGGCTCTCTGGGGACCTTGATGTAAGGGGGGCTCTCTGGGGACCCTAATGTAGGGGGAGGCTCTCTCTGGGGACCCTAATGTAGGGGAAGGCTCTCTAGGGACCCTGATGTAAGGGGGCTCTCTGGGGACCCTAATGTAGGGGGGGGCTCTCTGGGGACCCTGATGTAAGGGGGGCTCTCTGGGGACCCTAATGTAGGGGAGGCTCTCTGGGGACCCTGATGTAGGGGGAGAATCTCTGAGGACACTGATGTAAGGGGGGGCTGTCTGGGGACCCTTGTGTAGGGGAGGCTCTCTGGGGACCCTGATGTAAGGGGGGGGGGGATGCTCTCTGGGGACCCTAATGTCAGGTGTGGCTGTCTGGGGACCCTGATGTACGGGGGAGAATCTCTTAGGACACTGATTTAGGGGGGGGTCAGAATCGGCACTGATAGCAGAGGCACTTCCTTACCACGTGACCTATAGGCTTTCTCTGTATAATTTGTCAAAACAGAAAAAAAGTCTGGTCGTTTAAAATTGTGTTCCGTTTCTTTTCCTTATTGTAGCTGGAGATATACATGTATTATGAAGCCGTGCTGCTGTCCTCAGCCCTGATAGGAAAATGTGGGAGGAGAAGGAGTACACAGGCCACGCCTACTGACCAATGGCAGAGCCGCGAGCTCAAAGCTCTTAGACAGCATGAATGAGGGGGCGGAGCCTGTTCCATAGACAGCCAATTAAGTGCGAGCGCGCGGCGAGAGGGCTTTACCTTACTGCGTCACACGGAGGGCGGATCAGCCTGTGATTGACCACCTAGAGGAGGAGCACGATTCGGCTGTTCTCCGTCACGCCCACCTCCATGTCTTCCTGCAGAAGCACAGCTGGATACTAAGAGGGCGGAGCCTATCACTATTGAATTTAGAGAGAGAGAGAGAGGGCGGGCATTTACTGAAGCCGAGTCGGACATTTTTACTAATGGATCGCAGAAAGCCATGGGCGGGTCTAGGCCGGCTACGCCACCCACCGATGTCGTCAGTGTAAGAAAAAAAAAACGCCATATGTCACTAAAATCGGAGAATGTGAGGGAGGAGCCGAGGGCACCAATGCTGTCAATCAGGAGTACACAGCCACGCCTACTGACCAATGACAGAGCCGCAAAGCTCTTAGACAGCAGGATTGAGGGGGCGGAGCCTGCTCCATAGACAGCCAATTAAGTGTGAGCGCGCGGCGAGAGGGCTTTACCTTACTGCGTCACACGGAGGGCGGATCAGCCTGCGATTGACCACCTAGAGGAGGAGCCCGATTCGGCTGTTCTCCGTCACGCCCACCTCCATGTCTTCCTACAGCATCACAGTTGGACGCTAAGAGGGTAGAGACTATCCCTATGGGATTTAGCCAGAGAGGGCGGGCATTTACTGAAGCCAAGTCAGACATTTTTACTGACGGATCGGAAGAATACATGGGCGGGTCTAGGCCGGCTACGCCCCACCCTCCGATGTCACCAATATAAGAAAAACAAACGCCATGTGTCGCTGACAGTGAAGAAAATGTGGGAGGATGAGCAGGAGTACACAGGCCACACCTACTGACCAATGGCAGAGCTGCGAGCTCAGAGCTATTAGATAGCAGGGCTAAGGGGGCGGAGCCTGCTCTGGAGACAGCCAATTAAGTGCGAGCGCGCGGTGAGAGGGCGTTAGCTTAGTGCGTCACTCGGAGGAAGGATTATTATGCGACTGATCATCTCTAGAGGAGGAGCACAATTCGTCAGTTCTCCGTCACGCCCACCTCAATGTCGGCCTGGAGAAGCACAGCTGGATACTAAGGGGGCGGAGACTATCACTATTGGATATAGAGAGAGGGCGGGCATTTACTGAAGCCGAGTCGGACATTTTTACAAGAGGATCGCAGAAAAACATGGGCGGGTCTAGGCCGGCCACCGATGTCAATGTAAGAAATAAAAAACGCCATGTGTCACTAAAAGCGGAGAATGTGGTGGAGGAGCCGAGGGCACAAAAGCTGTCAAGCAGGCGTACACAGGCCACGCCTACTGACCAATGGCAGATCCGCGAGCTCAAAGCTGTTAGACAGTAGGGTTGAGGGGGCGGAGCCTGCTCCGGAGACCAGTTAGAGAGACAGCCAATGAAGTGCGAGCGCGCGGCGTGAGGGCTTTACCTTACTGCGTCACTCGGAGGGAGGATCAGACTGCGATAGACCGCCTAGAGGAGGAGCCCGATTCGGCTGCTCTCCGTCACTCCCACCTCCATGTCTTCCTACAGCATCACAGTTGGAGGCTAAGAGGGCGGAGACTATTACTAGGGCATTTAGAGAGCGAGGGGGCGGGCATTTACTGAAGCCGGCTACGCCCCACCCACCGATGTCACCAATGTAAGAAAAACAAACGCCATGTGTCGCTGACAGTGAAGAGAGGTAAACCCCCAATCTGATCATTTATATATTCACTATGAAAGAGACCCTGTCATTATCTGTATTCTCTATTAATAATGATAGATATAAGACTAGCTCATAACAAATGATAATAATAGAAGCTATTGATAGATAATAATGGAAGCGAATAATAATATTTTACAATGATGTATTTATACTATTATTAGTATCCATCTACTATTATCATTATTATTATTAGCTTACTCCAATCGTCAACATGCTACTGTATATTAACCACTTGCTTACTGGGCACCTAAACCCCCCTCCTGCCAAGACCAATCTTCAGCTTTTAGCGCTGTCACTCTTTGAATGACAATTGTCATACAACACTGTACCCAAATAACATTTTGCCCCACAAATAAAGCTTTCTTTTGGTGGTATTTGATCACCTCTGGGGTTTTTTATTCTTTGTTAAAAAAAAAAATTAAAAAGACCGAATTTTTTTTTTTTTGTTTAAAAAAAATACAAAACCGTTTAATATTTTGTTAATAAATTTTGAAAACAGGTCATTTTTCTACTTCGCTGATGAGGCTACACTGATGGGCACTGATCAGGTGGGCACTGAAGGGCACTAATAGGTGGCACTGATGGGTGGCAGTGAGGGGCACTGGTAGGTGACACTGATAGGCTGCACTGCTATGTGGCACTGATTGGCACCAATGGTGGGCATTGATAGGTGGCACTGATTGCTGACACTTACTATTGTGGGCACTGATTTGTGGCACTGGCAGGCAGTACTTTTGGGCACATATGAGGTGGCTTTGGGACCGATGTCCCTTCAAACAGAAGCCGGCGATTGGCTGTCAGCGTGAGGAAAAAAAAAAAAACCTTGAATACTCCGTTTACATCATGTGATCAGCTGTCATTGGCTGACAGCTGATCGCATGGTAAGGGCCCGGGATCGACCCCTTACTCGGAGCTGTGATCGACCGAGTCTCATTGACTCGGGTGATTACAGCGCGCGCCCCCTTCATGGCCAGTTTGCAAAGTGGAGAATAGCAATAGACGGCATCCCGGCAAAGCAGATCCGCAATGTATTCGTCATTCGGCTATATCGCGGATCTGAACAATTTAAAGCCCCAATTTTTAAACCCCCTCTAACGTGCACTGACAGTCTATTGTTCTTTATACCCTGTGAAGTCCTCCATTCAGGTTTCTTATTGCTGCCATTTTCGGTACAGGGGGGCACTAATCCAGTGCTTCAATGGCACCCCAACAGCTCCAGTCCCTTACCACCCCCCTGTAATGATGCCAGTCCTCTTCTCACTCCTGAGTAGTGTGATGGCAGCTCCAAAACCCTTCACCTGCACAGTAGCCGCTGTCAGTGTCTCTATACCCTCACCTTCCCTGTCTGTGTGGGCAGGTGGGGCTCTACCCTGTGAGTCAGTGTGTGGGCATCTATATATGTGAGAAATGGGGGGGGGGGTGGGACGAGCCGGGGGGGGGGGTGTACTAAAGCTAGAGAGTGCAAAATCTGATGTAGATCTGCATAGAAATCAGCTTGCAGGTTTTATTGTCAAACCTTAATTGAACAAGCTGAAGTTAGAAGCTGATTGGCTACCATGCAGATCCAGACGGATGGTGACCCTATTTTCCATCTGTCTGGCGGATGAGATTGGATGAAAACGGACAGTCGGTTTGTTTTTATCCGATCTCCCCATAGAGGAGAGCGGGACTCTGACAGGTCCGTCTCTGCACAGTGAGTGGAGATGGACTTGTGATCCGTCTGCTCAGTGGGGGATCAACAGAGCGATCTCCCGCTGAGCAAGCGGAGTCCGTCAAACAGGCAAGCCCGTGTGAAATGAGCCTCAGGGCACTTTCACACTCGCGGTAAAGCGCCGCTATTTTTAGCAGCGCTTTGCTGTTTTAGCAATGCTTTTCGGCCACTAGCGGGGCGCTTTTAACCACTTTACGACCAGTGCGCGACGATGTACGTCCCTTTTTTGAAGAGGGATATCTCGGTAACGGCAGCAGCTGCTGCCACAAACGAGATATCCATCTCTTCAGGTGCCAGTCGTATTTACGATAATGGTGGTCTCCGCGGCGAATTCGCCGCAAGATCACCGTTATCGGCAGCGGGAGAGGTGCCCCCACCCCTCTCACACGCCCTCCGCCGCTTACCGGAGCCATCGGTAGCGGGGGAGTCGATCAGGTCCTTCCATGTCCTGGGTATATGGAGACGAGTGAGGCTAAGATGGCCCCCACCCGTCTCTATACCATAGCAGGGCGGAAGCGACGTCAAAATGTCACTTCTGCACATACCTCTTAAAGGAAAAATTTTTCAATGTCATTTTTTTAAAATGACATTTTCATTCTTATTTTTTGCATTCAAGTCTAAGGCCCCTTTCACACGGGACGGATCCGTATTGACCCGCCCCGTGAAGATCCGCCGCTCAGCGGGGATCGCTCAGCTGATCCCCGCTGAGCCGGCAGATGACAGGGCGGTCCCTGCACACTGTCAGATCTCCACTCTCCCCTATGGGGGATCGGATGAACACGGACGTCTGTAAAATAGGGTTTTCCTCCGTCTGCAGAATCGGACAATAGTGGAGGCGGATGATAGCGGGTGTCAGCAGATGCTCATCCGCTGACACCCGCTATCCCATAGGGGTGCATGTTTGTCCGTTTTTCATCCAAAAACTGACATACGGTCCGCATGTGTAAAAGGGGCCTTTAACAGCGGCTTTTTTGAGGTTTTTTTGCTGCTCAAGAAGGCAACTCCATGTTATTCAATGGGCTCATACACACCATGGCGTTTTTGAGCTGTAACAGGCATGGTCTTTTTTAAGCTCCAAAAAAATCAAGGACCAGCGGCTTCAGAGGCTTCAGCGCTAGAGCTTTTTTGACGCTGACGCAGAAAAAAGCTCAAAAACGCGCATTAACGATATACCGATGTTTTTTAGCGTCAGCGTTTTTAAGCTGTAAAAATGTTTGTGGGTAATTTGAGAGTGGAAAATAGCAGAGGGATGTTTTTTTAAAAAAAAAAACATGCCTTAGCGTTAACACTTAAAAATGATGTTAAACGCGCATTGACGCCAAATCAAAACGCTTATAAAATCGCATTTTTAACGTTGCTTTTTTTCCAGGTGTTGTTACTAGCTTTACAGCCCATTTTTTTTTAAAACGTCCATGTGTATGAGGCTTAAATATGAGATCTGAGGACTTTTTGACCCCAGATCTCATATTTAAGAGGACCTGTCATGCTTTTTTTTTTTCTATTACAAGGGATGTTTACATTCCTTGTAATAGGAATAAAAGTAACCCAATTTTTATTTTTTTTTAAAAACATTGTAAAAATAAAATGTAAAAAAATAAAAAATTTTTTTTTTTTTAAAGCGCCCCTTCCCGACGAGCTCTCGTGCAGAAGCGAACGCATACCTGAGTAGCGCCCACATATGAAAACTGTGGTTAAACCACACATGTGATGTATCGCCGCGATCGGTAGAGCGAGAGCAATAATTATAGCCCTAGACCTCCTCTGTAACGCAAAACATGAAACCTGTAGAATTTTTAAACTTCGTCTATGGAGATTTTTGAGGGTAAAACTTTGACGCCATTCCACGAGCGGGCGCAATTTTGAAGCATGACATGTTGGGTATCAATTCACTCGGTGTAACATTATCTTTTACGATATATAAAAAAATTGGACTAACTTTACTGTTGTCTTATTTTTTTATTCAAAAAAGTGAATTTTTTCCAAAAAAAGTGCACTTGTAAGACCGCTGCGCAAATACAGTGTAAAAAAAGGATTGCAACGACCGCCATTTTATTCTCTAGGGTGTTGGAACCCCCAAACATTATATATTGTTTTTTTTTTCTAAGTAATTTTCTAGCAAAAAAAACTGTTTATAACATGTAAACACCTAAAATCCAAAACGTGGCTGGTCTTAAAGTGGTTAACCCCCGCTAGCAGCCGAAAAAGGGTTAAAAGCGCTGGCAAGGCGGCGATGCCCATTGATTTAAATGGGCAGGGGCACTTTAGGAGCGGTGTATACACCGCTCTTAAATCGCCTCAAAGAAGCTGCTAGCAGGGCTTTTTTTTTTTTTTTGTCCGTTTCACATTGGAGTGACAGGAGAGGCGCTATAGTATAGTTGCTGGACACAGAGAGCAAGCATGAGTGCCCCCACAGCAAGCGGCTTGCTATGGAAGCACTTGACAAGGGGGAGTGGCCCACAGAGCGTTAGCGGGAGGATCAGGGCTGCTCTGTGCTAAACCACTGCACAGAGTAGTTAAGTATAACGTTTATTTATTTATTTTTATAAAATTTTTCCCTACAATAAAAAAATGAAAAAATGTAATATATTGCAGCTTACCAATCAGATGTGGTGGCTGCATTTGTTTTCTTCCCCTCTGTTTTTAGCTGATGATCTGACCAGTAATACACTTCATATTATACCGGGATGATGCCCACAGCTGCAGGCATCGTCCCGGTACCATTTTTTAGAGTGGGCGATCCGCTTTCCAGGGATAACAGATGCGGCTAAAAGCAGCTTGCTTGTTATCCCGGAGGAGCGGGAGGGGACCCCCCTCCCCCCCCCCCCCACCGCTCTGACCGGGCCTCTCGTCCCACCGAGAGACCCGATCCACGATCCGCCACTTCCGGGGGCTAGAGACAGACTGGCACGAAGCCAAAAACGGCTTTGTTCCAGTCTCCTTAATTTAAACACGGAAGCGACGTCACAACGTCCCTTTCTGTTTACTCGGCTGCCAATGGCGCCGGAATTAAAAAAATATACAGTATTCAGAATCGATGTTTCCGGCGAACTGAATACTTTTAAGTGCAAAGGAGGGTTTGGAGGACTTTTAGACCCCGGATCCCTCCATAAAGAGTACCTGTCACCACCTATTACTGTCACAAGGGATGTTTACAAAACACAATTTAATAATATAAAAATAAATAAGAAAAAAAAAGAAACGTTTAAAGCGCCCCGTCCCTGCGAGCTCGCGCAGCAAAGAAAACGCATACGGTCGCGCCCGCATATGTAAACGGTGTTCAAATCACACATGTGAGGTATTGCTGCGATCGTAACAATTCTAACTAACCTGGTAACCGTAAAAAAAAAAATTAACGCGTCGCCTATGGAGGTTTTAGGTACCGTAGTTTGTCGCCATTCCACGAGTGCGTGCAATTAAAAAGTGTGACATGTTTGGTATCTATTTACTCGGCGTAACATCATCTTTCACATTATATTGGGCTAACTTTGTTGTTTCGTTTTTTGAAAAATTAGTGTCCCTTTTCCCAAAAAGCTGTGTTTAAAACACTGCTGCACAAATACCGTGTGACATAAAATATTGCAACAATCGCCATTTTATTCTCTAGATTCTCTGCTAAAAAATATATATATATATATATATATATGTTTGGGGGTTCTAAGTAATTTTCTAGCAAAAAAACTTGTAAAAAAAAGACAGAAGCCAGCCGAGAGACCGGCTTCTATCAAACAAGGAGCCGTACACACGGGCCGAATGTCATCCAGTATCTACTGTACCGGCTATTTTCAGCCAATATTTGGCCCATGTGTACCGGGTTTAGTCATACTAGCAGATTTAGATACACTAACAAATTGAAGCCAAAACTCCAGCTCACACTGCATTTATTTTGTTTACAAAAGTTTTTATTGAAAAATCATAAAGGAAAACAGTAACTGTGTCAGACAAAGTTCAAAAACAAGAACAAGATACGGTATTTCGCTACATGATGGGGAATAGGGACATAAAGAGTAGGGAATTTTGTAAAAAATACATTCAATCTACAATATATTTCTCTGTAGATATATGGCATTTTTCTTATCGCAACGTTGTTGTGTTCCAGTGTATCCATTTGTTATTGAAGGTATGTAAAGTATCATACAAACTGTGGTGGATACGTTCTGAAAGTTTTATTGCTTCCATTCTGGCTAGGACTTGTGACCAAGGGAGAGCTGGGGAGCGCCAGTTATACAATCAGTTACAACAGATTTTTTTTTCATTTTGGGATCAAGGTTTTACATTAATAAAATAAAAGCTAATCATTGTAAGCACCCCTGACAGTGTTAAATGGTTAGTCTCAACCCTCCCAACTGCTACATTTGCAGGACAGCTTGTTATTTTGAAAAGCAACAGACTTACTGACCAGATCACCAGATGAAAATAAAGGAAAGAAAGCCAAAGAAAAAAAAAATGGAACTTCCGCTTATCGGATACCCCCCCCCTCCCCCTCCGGTGTCATATTTGGGATCTTTCAGGGGGAGCAGATACCTGTCAAATCCAGGAATTTGCTCCCACCTCCGGCATAGATCGCTGCAAATTCTGCGGCAAACTATGCCATGTCCAGACCCCCCCCCCCCCCCGCTGTCTTCTGGGAGACACACGGGTCTCAGAAGACAGCAGGGACCATTCATAAAGCGCAGCGCGACTCACGCATGCGCAGTAGGGAACCAGGAGTGAAGCTGAAAGTCTTCACTTCCTGATTCCCTTACCAGAAATGGTGGCGGTAGCACCCGTGAGTCGATCCGAAGATCGGGTGAGGACATCACAAGCTCCCTGGACAGGTAAGTGTCCATATATTTTTCTTCCCTAGACGGAACTCCGCTTTAAGCCTCTCTTACTTTTAAGCATAATTTAATCACTTTAGGCAAAAACATTAAAGTGGTTCTAAAGCTTCAAGGTTTTCTACCTTAATGCATTCTTTGCTCTGCTGGAGGAGGAGAGAGCGGGGGGAGTGCAAGCTCTTTGTGTCTGCTTTGGGCACAGTGGCGCTGTGATTGGACGCCTGATACAGAGGACTGGAGACATTGAGGAGCGTGGACGTGGAGGACCCAACCGTGACCCGCTGCAAGACAGGTAAGTACTGACTCCCGGGCGATGCACACTGGCAGCATTTGGGGCACAGTAGCGGCAATTGATGGGGCACAGTGGCAGTCATTAATGGGCACAGTGGCTGCGTTTGATTTTTTCTGTTTGTTTGCACCCCCCCAAAAAAATTTGGAGCACCAGCCGCCACTGCTCAAGGTCATTCCCCCCTCTAGTGGTAAAACACCCATAGTCAGAGCGCACTGGCAAGTCTATTAACAGCTCTCATATTGTTAACCAAGGGCTTGTGGGCAGGCGCGTATATAGGTGAATGATATGAGATATATATATATAGATATATATATATATATATATATATAATATATAATATATATATATAATGAAAATTTTATAATTGATGAATTAATTAATTGATTAAATAGTTAGATAGTTGGCAGTGGATGGACATATGCATGTATTTGTGGTGAGAGAGCACCCACACATGCGAAACGGACCTCAAAAAGTGGGTGCATATACACATTACCGAGTGCCACAGTACACACTAATAAAAATAACAGGGGACATTATTAGAATACAAGACAAACAAAAAACAGCACCTACAGGGGCAGACTGACAGCTCATGGGGCCACTGGGCAATAGAAGATCATGGGGCCCCCTTGGTCCCCACACTCAAGCCACACCTGCACAGGGAGACACGGGGGGGGGGGAGCAAACAGGGGGACACTGTGTGTGTGTAGCGGGGGGGGGAGAAAGCACACAGGTGGACACTGGGGGGGGGGGGGGGCACACAGGGGGACACTGGGGAGGGAGAGCACAATGGGGGAGCGCACAAACAGGGGGACACTGGAGGGAGAATGCACACACATACACACAATTGAGGGAGAACGAAAACTCCTCCTACAGGCTTTAACCAGGCACTGATAGAAGTCACAGGACTGCTAAATACTGCTGATAAGAAAAGGTATTTAGCAGTTTATATTTACTAAAAAATAATTGCATTTCCATGTTCTGTGTTCTGTGGAAAGCCCGCTATAGTGAATGCAGAGTCCTGGGTTTAGTAACAGTCTGGTACACATGATGAGAATATCAGACAAATGATTGTCTATTTTCCATTTGTTTTTTGCATGCTAGTCTCATATAGATAACAAATAGGTTACTAGAGTTGTGAAAATTCTCGTAACACAGGGTACAACTTCCCGCGATGATGTCAGTCCTCTTCTCACTCCTAAGTAGTGTAATGGCAGCTCCAAAATCCTTCATCTGCACAGTAGCCGCTGTCAGTGTCTATATGTGAGACACGGGGGGGGGGGCAGATTTACTAAAGCTAGAGAGTGCAAAATCTGATGCAGATCTGCATAGAAACCAATCAGCTTCCAGGTTTTATTGTCAAACCTTAATTGAACAAGCTGAAGTTAGAAGCTGATTGGCTACCATGCACAGCTGCACCAGATTCTGAGTGCACCAGTTTTAGTAAATCTCCCCCTAGGTCTTTAGACTGTAAGCTCTCTCAAGGATAAGCTTAGCTTTTGTACCATTTTACTAAGGGCCCTTTCGCACAGGCTTTCCGATCAGGTCCATCTTTCAGTTTTTCAGGCGGACCTGATTGGACACTCCATTCACCCCTATGGGGCAGCGGATGTCAGCGGTGACATGTCTGCTGACATCCACTGCTATCGGATCTGATCCTGTCTACCAAATCCAGATGGATGGTGACCCTATTTTCCATCTGTCTGGCGGATTGGATTGGATGAAAAATGTATGCCCCTAGAACACCTGATGGTGCTCCCTGCACGTTGGGCCTTTGTATGTGGCCAGGCTGTGGAAAAGTCTCCCACATGTGGTATCGCTATTCTCAGGAGGAGAAGGAGAATCTATTTTGGGGGTGTAATTTTTGGTATGTACATGCTGTTAGAAATATTGTATAAATAGACAACTTTTGTGTTTAAAAAAATAAAAAATAAATCTTGATTTTGCAAAGAATTGTGGGAAAAAATTACAACTTCAAAAACTCACCATGCCTCTTACTAAATACCTTGGAATGTCTACTTTTCAAAAAGGGGGTAATTTGGGGGGGGGGGGGGGTGTTTTTACTTTCCTGCCTTGTTAGGGTCTTAAGAAATGAGATAGGACATCATTACTTCAGGTGTGATCATTTTTTAGAGATTGGCACCATATATTGTAGACTCTATAACTTTCACAAAGACCAAATAATATACACCGATTTGTTTTTGTTTCTTTACCAAAGATATGTAGCAGTATAAATTTTGGCCAAAATTTATGAATAAAAATTACTAATTTGCAACATTTTATAACCGAAACAAAGAAAAATTTATTTTTTTTTACAGAATTTTCTGGCTTTTTTATATAGCGCAAGAAAATAAAAAAACCAACAGTGATTAAATACCACCAAAAGAAAGCTCTATCTGTGTGGGAAAAAAAAAGGACAAAAATTTCATATGGGTACAGTGTTGCATGACTCACGCAGATATACTGCGGCAGAATGGCACGGGCAGGCAAAATCATGTACCTGTACGTGGCCCTTCAATTGCCTGCCCGTGGGTCGCGCGCTCGGGAGCTCCGTGACCACGGCCGCGGGACCAGCGGACCCGATCGCCGCTGGTGTCCCGCGTTCGGGTCACAGAGCTGAAGAACGGGGAGAGGTCTGTGTAAACAAACCTCTCCCCGCGCTTCCTACTCTGCCTGTCATTGATTGGCTGTTCCCGGTCATCGGGAAAGCCGATCAATGACGTCAGATGTTAGCCCCGCCCCTAATGTAAAAAAACACACACGTCGCAGCCCATAACCCCTCCCCCTAGTGGTTAACGCTTTCACTACAACTGTCATTTATACAGGAATCAATGCATTTAAATAGCATTGATTGCTGTATAAATGACAATGGTCCCAAAAATGTGTCAAAAATGTCCGATGTGTCCGCCATAATGTCGCAGTCACAATAAAAATCGCTGATCGCCGCCATTACTAGTAAAAAAAAAAAAAAAAAATATTAATAAAAATGCTATAAAACTACCCCCTATATTGTAAACGCTTTAACTTTTGCGCAAACCAATCAATAATCGCTAACTGCGATTTTTTTTTTTTTTTTTTTTTTTTTTTTTTTTTTTTTACCAAAAATATGTAGAAGAATACGTATCGGCCTAAACTGAGGAAAAAAAATGTTTTTTTATATATTTTTTGGGGATATTTATTATAGCAAAAAGCAAAAAATATTGCATTGTTTCCAAAATTGTCGCTCTATTTTTGTTTATAGCTCAAAAAATAAAAACTGCAGGGGCGATCAAATACCACCAAAAGAAAGCTCTATTTGTGGGAAAAAAAAGGATGGCAATTTTGTTTGGGAGCCACGTCGCACGACCGCGCAATTGTCAGTTAAAGAGACGCAGTGCCAAATGCAGAAAGGGGCCCGGTCCTTTGGCTGCCAATTGGTCCGGGGCTGAAGTGGTTAAGTGCCCAATGGTTAAGGGTTTTTTTTTTAATTTAATTTTTTGTTTTTTTTAGTTATTCTTTTATTTTTTCCATGTTTTATATGTATACATATAAGGTCTTATGTGAACGGGATATAATAAGAAATGTATATGATTGAGAAGTCATGATTCTATTTCTATTTTTGTAGTAATATGTTCGGGTATTCATGAATCGTATGTGTGAATATGTCAATATGTATACTTTTTCATATGTGACAATAAAAATAGTTTAACCACTTCCTCTCTCATGGAGATTTTTAAGGGTTAATGTTTGTTGCCATTCCACGAGTGGGCGCAAGTTTGAAGCATGACATTTTGGGTATCAATGTGATTATCTTTCACAGTATAAAAAAAATTGGGCTAGCTTTAATGTTGTCTTATTTTTTAATTCAAAAAAGTGTATTTTGTTTTTTAAAAAGACCGCTGCGCAAATACAGTTTGACAAAAAGTATTGTAATGACCGCCATTATATTCTCTAGGGCAGGGGTCGGGAACCTATGGCTCGCAAGCCAGATGTTGCTCTTTTGATGGCTACATCTGGCTCTTGTTTCTCAATCTGCGGATCGCGTGTGCTGATCCGCGAATTGAGCCCATAGGAAAGGCCGCGGCTTCCGCCTAGCTCCGGAGCTGCGGCCATCTTGGTACACCCGGCGGCCTAGGTGAGTGTTGCGCTGACGTCATCATCTCCGCCCGCCTCATGGATCTGCCTGCTAGTAGTAGGCAAGCAGAGTCAGATATAGGGAGAAGTGCATATTACAGGGGGGGAGATGTGCATATTACAGGGGGGGGGGGGGGGAGATGTGCATATTACAGTGGGGGGGGGGGGGGAGATGTGCATATTACAGGGGGGAGATGTGCATATTACAGGGGGGGGGGGGAGATGTGCATATTACAGGGGGGGGGAGAGATGTGCATATTACAGGGGGGGGGAGGGATGTGCATATTACAGTGGGGGAGATGTGCATATTACAGGGGGGAGATGTGCATATTACAGGGGGGGAGATGTGCATATTACAGTGGGGGGGGGAGATGTGCATATTACAGGGGGGGGGAGATGTGCATATTACAGTGGGGGAGATGTGCATATTACAGGGGGGGGGATGATGTGCATATTACAGTGGGGGAGATGTGCATATTACAGGGGGGGGGGGAGATGTGCATATTACAGTGTGGGGAGATGTGCATATTACAGGGGGGGGAGGGGGGAGATGTGGATATTACAGTGGGGGAGATGTGGATATTACAGTGGGGGAGATGTGGATATTACAGGGGGGGGGGGGGGTGATGTGCATATTACAGTGGGGGAGATGTGCATATTACAGTGGGGGGGTGGTGGGGGGGAGATGTGGATATTACAGTGGGGGAGATGTGCATATTACAGTGGGGGGGGGGGATGTGCATATTACAGTGGGGGAGATGTGGCTATTACAGGGGGGAGATGTGCATATTACAGGGGGGGGGGGGAGATGTGCATATTACAGTGGGGGAGATGACAACATTACAGTTATAATTAATCAAAATTGGTCGATTAATCGATTAAAAAAAAGAACATTAAGACCAGCCTACGATCACGTTTAACGGATGGAAGTCTCAACGCCTGCATGAAGCTTAACCTCACCATGTATCAACCAGACTACAAAGCCATCAGCGAAACCATGCAGCACCAGAAGTCACATTAATGGTAAGAAGTTCTTTATTCATCATTGGTTAGCAACAGCAGAACAACGTTATTAAAAAGAATTCAAAGGTCATGTCATGTTCGGAAACTTTGCCATATTTATTTGTTCTGTGATTTATTTCTTAATAAAGAACACCTGATTGTTTAATTCAGGGACTTATTGTACTTTAACCGCTTTACAACCGGCCCATAGCCAAAAGACGGCTACAGGGCAGTTGCTTAACTCTGGGAGGGCGTACAGTGACGTCCTCCCAGAATTCCCCTCTTGCACGCCCCCTGGGGCACTCGAGAACATCCGTGATCGCCGGGTCCTCTGGATCCGGCGGATCATGGTAAACGGCCGCTCATCGCGGCCGTTTACCATGTGATCGCTCCGTCAAATGACGGAGCGATCACATGTAAGCAAACCGGCGTCATTTCATGACGACGGTTCCTCTCTCTGTACCGATCGGTACAGTGTGAGAGGAGAGGGGGAGGGATCGGTGGCAGCAGTGCTGTGGGAGGGATCTGTAGTGCCCACAGCCTGCTCTGCAGTCACCACCGATCCATCCATCCATCCATGCTCAGCCATCCCTCCATACCATGCAATACACAGCAATAGCCTGCAGGGTATGGAGGGATGGCTGAGCATGGATGGATAGATAACCAGCAGTACCCAGCCATACCCCCCAGCCATACCCCCTGCCATACTCTGCGATACCCCCAGCCATACACCCTGCGATACTCGCTGCGATCAAAGCCAGGATCTTTTTTTTTTTAATTTCAGGCTTTCCAGCCTAGAGGTGAGATGTGGGGTCTTATTGACCCCATATCTCACTGTAAAGAGGACCTGTCATGCCATATTCCTTTTTTTTTTTTTTAAAGCGTCCCTGTGAGTTTGCATGCAGAAGCGAACGCATATGTAAGTCCCGCCCACATATGAAAACGGTGTTCAAACCACACATGTGAGGTATCGCTGCGAACGTTATAGCGAGAACAATACTTTTGGCCCTAGACCTCCTCTGTAACTCAAAAAAAGTAACCAGTAAAAAATGTAAAAGCGTCGCCTATTGGGATTTTTAAGTAGCGAAGTTTGGCGCCATTCCACGAGCGTGCGCAATTTTGAAGCGTGACATGTTAGGTATCTATTTACTCGGCGTAACTTCATCTTTCACATTATACAAAAACATTGGGCTAAATTTACGGTTTTGTTTTCCTGTAAAGCACAAAAAAAACGTTTTCGAAAAATTGCTGCGCAAGTACCGTGCTAAAGAAAAAGTTGCAACGACCGCCATTGTATTTTCTAGGGTCTTTGCTAAAAAAACATATATGATGTTTTGGGGTTCTATGTAATATTCTAGAGAATAAATGATGAAAAACGCAACGTGCGAAAGTTCAAAAAAGTTCAAAATTGGACCGTTGGCGACCATGGCAGTTGGAAGAAATGACAAAATAGGCCCAAAACCACCCAGACTTGCGTTTTTTTTCAACTGTCATTTTGGGCGACGAGTGCGATTTTGGTCAAAAAACGCAAGTCTGGGTGGTTTTGGGTCTATTTTGTCACTTCTTCCAACTGCCATGGTCGCCAATGGTCCAATTTTGATCCTTTTTGAACTTTCGCACGTTGCGTTTTTTTCAACTGTCATTTTGGGCGACGAGTGCGATTTTGGTCAAAAAACGCAACGTGCGAAAGTTCAAAAAAGATCAAAATTGGACCGTAGGCGACCATGGCAGTTGGAAGAAATGACAAAATAGGCCCAAAACCACCCAGACTTGCGTTTTTTGACCAAAATCGCACTCGTCGCCCAAAATGACAGTTGAAAAAAACGCGACGTGCGAAAGTTCAAAAAAGATCAAAATTGGACAGTTGGCAACCATGGCAGTTGGAAGAAATGACAAAATAGGCCCAAAACCACCCAGACTTGCGTTTTTTGACCAAAATCGCTCAAAATCGCACTCGTCGCCCAAAATGACAGTTGAAAAAAACCGCAACGTGCGAAAGTTCAATAAAGATCAAAATTGGACCGTTGGCGACCATGGCATATTATATTTCATTGAACACTGGCTGAGATTCTTGGAAGTTAATATTGCTGAGTAAGGATGAGCTCAGGCGTGTTCGCAACCCGCACGTACAGAGCCCGCCAGAAAGTCGGCACTGCACAGCGCTAATCACAAGCAGCGAGACATTGTCCTGATGCGCGGCTGCAGAGATCAGGAAATGTCTCACCGCTTGTGATCAGTGATGTGCAGTGCTGACTTCCTGGCGGGCTCTGCACGTGCGGTTTGCGAACACGCCTGAGCTCACCCTTACTGCTGAGGCTGAATGAAGATGAAACCCCCTCCCTCCTTATAACTACGGGGTCTTGTGGAAATTTTTAAAAGTGAATCAGATCTTTATAATTAAAAAATCTCTGGTAAGAAGCGTGACTTTATGTGGGGACGGACTCTCTATGAGCACCTTTTCATGCTGGGTCTGTTGATTCTATACACAGATTAATCACTGGGATATTTAATATTCAATTGAACTGTCAGTAGTGGATTTATGTATATGAATCCTCATGAAGGACTTTTTAAGGATTATTGACTGACATTGCACTTTATATACACAGTTTTTTCTTACTATTTTATTACTGTTGGATGTATATTTGTTGCTATCTTTTGCTCACTTAGAAGCGCAGCAAGTCACTTTTAAATCTCTTTTTCTGAGTCTTGTATTCGGCCCTACTGGGCTGCGGCTCTCACAACTGTTCATTTTTTATTTTTCTGATCAATGATTTGATTAATTTTTAATTATTTTTTTTTGCACATTTGGTGGGATAAGCGCAGGATTTTTGTTAGATAAGATTCATACAATTGCGCTGCTATGTAAATAGCAGAAAACCCAGCGCTGTGCTCTGGTAATTTGTATATAGAGGGTTTAGGTTAGACTTTATAGAAAGTTTGGATAACACAGGGTGACATGGAATGGTGATCAGGTGACATGATGTGGCCATACAGAGTGCTGGGGGAGGATTATATAGTGATGTGTGCCAGCTTGGGAGATGTGTTAGGTGTGAGGAAGGCTACACACTCAGCAGACTCTCCACACACTCCCTGCTCTTCCCATCCTCATTAGCTGATCCCTTGTCATGTCCTGCAAACCAATCCTCCGGAGTCCTGATATAGAAGTGTCAGCTCACCTCCCCAGACCTTCCTCTGATCATCACCTCCCTCCTCCTCCCTGTACACAAGCCGTGCTCCTCCCCCTCTGGGTCTTTCAGCACGGCAATGGAGAGAGGAGGAGTCAATGAGACTGAGGCTCTGCATACACAGCTAGGCGATACATGTATTATAAGAAGCTGTGCTGCTGTCCTCACATCCCTGAACGGAGAATGTGGGGGAGGAGTCGGGGACACCCTAGCTGTCGAGCAGGATAAACAGGCCACGCCTACTGGCCAATGGCAGAACCGCAAGCTCAAAGCTGATAGACAGCAGGAGTGAGGGGCGGAGCCTGCTTCAGAGAGCCAATCGGTGCTTGCGCGGCGAGAGGGCGTTACCTTAGTGCGTCACTCGGAGGGAGGATCAGCCTGCGATAGACCACCTAGAGGAGGAGCACGGCTGTTCTCCGTCACGCCCACCTTAATGCCTTCCTACAGAATCACAGCTGGACGGTAAGAGGGCGGGGACTATCACTAGGGAATTTAGAGAGAGAGAGAGGACTTTTACTGAAGCCGAGTCGGACATTTTAACTAAAGGAAGAAAATAAATGTCATCAGTGTCAGAAAAACAAACGCCATGTGTCACTGACGGTGAAGAGAGGTAAACCCCCAATCTGATCATTTATATATTCACGATGAAAGAGACCCTGTCTGTATCCTCTATTAACCACTTCCCGCCCGGTCAATAGCATATTGACGTAAACCCCATATGACGTCCTTCAGGATAACAGCCGCCGCGCGCCCGTCTGACACACCGCTACACTGATCTCGGTAAAGAGCCTCCGGCGGAGGCTCTTTACCACGTGATCAGCCGTGTCCAATCACGGCTGATCACGATGTACACAGGAAGAGCCGTTGATCGGCTTTTCCTCACTCGCGTCTGACAGACGCGAGTAGAGGGGAGCCGATCGGCAGCTCTCCTGACAGGGGGGGTATGCGCTGATTGTTTATCAGCGCAGCCCCCCCTCAGATGCCCACACTAGACCCCCAGGACCACAGGGAAGCCCCCAGGACCACCAGGGAAGCCCCCAGCATGTGGATGGCCAGGTACATCCCCCCATGGCCATCCACATGTTAAAAAAAAAATCAAAAAATATGCCAATCAGTGCCCACAGATGGGCACTGATTGGCACATCATATTTAATTAAAAAAAAAGAGTAAAAAAAAAAGGATTCCCAGCAATGCCACCCATAAGTGTTATCAGTGCCACTCATCAGCGTCCATTAGTGCCACCTATCAGTGCCCACCCATGCCCACCTATCAGTGCCCATCATGCCACCTATCAGTGCCCATGCATGCCACCTATCAGTGCCCATCCATGCCACCTATCAGTGCCACCTATATGTGTGCATCAGTGCCACCCATAAGTACCCGTCAGTGCCGCCTATGAGTGCCCATCAGTGCCACCTGAGTGCCCATCAGTGCCGCATACCAGTGCCACCTATCAATGCCCATCAGTGCCGCCTATCAGTGCCCATCATCAGTGCCACCTCATCGGTGCCCCTAATTGGTGCCACCTCATCGGTGCCCATCATCAGTGCCCATTAGTGCTTGTAAACTGTGTTTTATCACTTATACCTACAGGTAATCCTATAATAAGGCTTATCTGTAGGTTATGTGAATATCTCCAGCCGGAGAATATGGGGGAGGAGCCGGGGACACTGAAGCTCTCAATCAGGAGTACGCAGACCACTCCTACTGACCAATGGCAGAGCCGCGAGCTTAAAGCTGTCAGATAGCAGGACTGAGGGGGCGGAGCGTGTTCTGGAGACCACGAGAGAGCCAATCAGCACAAACGTGCAGCGAGAGGGCGATACCTTAGTGCGTCACTCGGAGGGAGGATCAGCCTTAGATTGACCACATAGAGGAGGAGAACGATTCGGCCGTCACGCCCACCTTAATGTCTTCCTGCAGAATCAAAGCTGGACGCTGAGAGGGCGGAGACTATCACTAGGGGATTTAGAGAGAGAGAGGGCGGGCATTTACTGAAGCCGAGTCGGACATTTTTACTAATGGATCGCAGAAAGCCATGGGCGGGTCTAGGCCGGCTACGCCACCCACCGATGTCATCAGTGTAAGAAAAAAAACAAAAAACGCCATGTGTCCCTAAAAGCGGAGAATGTGAGGGATGAGCCGAGGGCACCAATGCTGTGAAGCAGGAGTACACAGCGGCGCCTACTGACCAATGGCAGAGCCGCACAGCTCTTAGACAGCAGGATTGAGGGGGCGGAGCCTGCTCCATAGACAGCCAATTAAGTGTGAGCGCGCGGCGAGAGGGCTTTACCTTACTGCGTCACACGGAGGGCGGATCAGCCTGCGATTGACCACCTAGAGGAGGAGCCCGATTCGGATGTTCTCCGTCACGCCCACCTTCATGTCTTCCTACAGCATCATAGTTGGACGCTAAGAGGGTAGAGACTATCACTATGGGATTTAGTCAGAGAGGGCGGGCATTTACTGAAGCCAAGTCAGACATTTTTACTGACGGATCGGAAGAATACATGGGCGGGTCTAGTCCGGCTACGCCCCACCCACCGATGTCACCAATATAAGAAAAACAAACGCCATGTGTCGCTGACAGTGAAGAGAGGTAAACCCCCAATCTGATCATTTATATATTCACTATGAAAGAGACCCTGTCATTATCTGTATTCTCTATTAATAATGATGGATATAAGACTAGCTCATAACAAATGATAATAATAGAAGCTATTGATAGATAATAATGGAAGCGAATAATAATATTTTACAATGATGTATTTATACAATTATTAGTATCCATCTACTATTATCATTATTATTATTATTAGCTTATTCCAATCGTCAACATGCTACTGTATATTAACCACTTGCTTACTGGGCACCTAAACCCCCCTCCTGCCCAGACCAATTTTCAGCTTTTAGCGCTGTCACTCTTTGAATGACAATTGCGCAAGCATACAACACTGTACCCAAATACAATTTTTTTATTTTTTTTCCCTTACAAATAGAGCTTTCTTTTGGTGGTATTTGATCACCTCTGTGTTTTTTTTTCTTTGTTAAAAAAATACTGATTAAAAAAAATTAAAAATACGAAACCGTTTTATATTTTGTTAATAAATTTTGCAAACAGGTAATTTTTCTCCTTCATTGATGTACGCTGATGAGGCTGCACTGATGGGCACCAATCGGCTGCACTTATAAGGCAGGACTGAGGTGGCACTGATAGTTGGCACTGGGCGGCATTGATAGGTGGCACTGATAGCTGGCACTGATTGGTGGTAGTGATGGGCACTGGTAGGTGACACTGATAGGCAGCACTGCTAGGTGCCACCGATTGCCACCACTGGTGGGCACCGATAGGTGGCACTGATTGCTGGCACTTACTAGTGTGGGCACCGATTGGTGGCACTGATTTGTGGCACTGGCAGATGGTACTTTTGGGCACATATGAGGCGGCTTCGCCTCTTCGAGACCGATGTCCCTTCAAACAGAAGTTGGCGATCAGCTTTTTTTCTTTTCAATCTGTCAGCGTGAAAAGAAGAAAAAACTTTTTACCGATCCTCTGTTTACATCATGTGATCAGCTGACAGCTGATCACATGGTAAGGGGCCGGCAACGGATCTGTCATCACCCGAGTTAATGAGAGAACAGATCTGAACAACTTAAAGCCCCAACTTTTAAACCCCCCTCTAACGTCCACTGACAGTCTATTGTCCTGTATACCCTGTGAACTCCTCCATTCAAATTCCTTATTGCTGCCCGTTTTGGTACAGAGGGGCACTAATCCAGTGCTTCAATGGCACCCCAACACCTCTGGTCCCTTACCACCCCCCTGTAATGATGTCAGTCCTCTTCTCACTCCTGAGTAGTGTGATGGCAGCTCCAAAATCCTTCACCTGCACAGTAGCCGCTGTCAGTGTCTCTACACCCTCACCTTCCCTGTCTGTGTGGGCAGGTGGGGCTCTACCCTGTGAGTCAGTGTGTGCGCATGTATATATGTGATAAATTGGGGGAGATGTACTAAAGCTAGAGAGTGCAAAATCTGATGCAGATCTGCATAGAAACCAGTCAGCTTGCACGTTTTATTGACAAACCTTAATTGGACGAGCTGAAGTTTGAAGCTGGTTGGCAACCATGCACAGCTGCACCAGATTCTGAGTGCACCAGTTTTAGTAAATCTCCCCCAAGGTCTTAGGCCCCTTTCACACTGAGGCGTTTTTCAGGCGCTACAGCGCTAAAACTAGTGCCTGTATAGCGCCTGAAAAAAGCGGTTCCTTTCACTCCAGTGTGAAAGCCCGAGGGCTTTCACACTGGAGCGGTGCGCTAGCAGCATCTTTGGAGCGGTGAAGGAGCGGTGTATTCTCCACTCCTACCTATTGAAATGAATGGGGCAGCGTGGCTATACCGCCGGCAAAGCGCCGCTGCAGCGTCGATTTGCGGGCAGTTTTAACCCTTTTTGGGCAGCTAGCAGGGGTTAAAACCGCCCCGCTAGTGGCCGAATAGCACCGCTAAAACGCTTTACTGCTGACGACCCCACCGCCCCAGTGCGAAGACTGTAGGCTTGCTCAAGGATAAGCTCAGCATTGGTACCATGTTACTAAGGGCCCTTTCACACAGGCTTTCTGTTCAGGTCCATCTGTCAGTTTTTCAGGTGGAACTGATCAGACACTCCATTCACCCCTATGGGGCAGCGGATGTCAGCGGTGACATGTCTGCTGACATCCACTGCTATCCGATCTGATCCTGTCTGCCAAATCCAGACAGATGTTTTTTTTTGTTCAGCCTTTACAACTACTTGAAGGCTAATAACAGATCACATACCTAAGCACTTATAGACCTTTTTCTAATCAAAAGGTCCTTCATTTTTTGCAAGTCATCCTAGCCTAGGGGGGAATGAGCACTTTATCGTGTGGAGCACTTGAATATTGGTGAAGAGGAGTGCAATTAGTATTTTTAATTGCCTGAAGGACTGTCTTTTGATGATAATCAGTTTGCCCTAAATCTTTCGTACATTTGCACATTATTTATTATCTGGAGGATATTGAAGAACAAAAGACACAGAGACTGTTAATTTACACGTTAATTGACACCGTTTATCGGCGCGAACGCGCTAGGGTGCGCGCATTCGCCATGTACGTGCGTGACAGTTCACGTGGCGCATGTTGGTGCGCGAGGACGCCTTCTAAAGCCTTATAGGTTGGAGTTCCCTGACGTGCGCAGTGGAGACACAGAGCTGTTTGTTTTGGGGGCACGTGAGTCTGCAGGTTTGGACACAGTTGCAACAGGTGGCAGGGAGAGTTTTTTATAGGCTGTAATAACTGCTGTATGCTGGATTGCAGCTGGTGGCTCGGAGGGAGTACTGTTTTCCTTATACTTGTAAGCAATGTCTTCCAGAAAAAGAGGAACAGGGAGCAAGGCAAATGCAGGGGTAAGAGTACCTCCTTTAAAGTCAGGAAACCAACCTCTTGTGGATATTGCCCCAGTCTCCCCTAAAAGACCTGTGGCTTCTGGCCTGACTGAGCCATTTCATTTGTCAGGCATTGTGGCCACTACCAGTGTCCCTGCCTCGGCTTATGTTACCAAGGATGATTTTGCGTCTGCCTTAGCTGGCCTTGAAGGCAAAATAGCAGGTATGATTGCCTCAGTAACACAAGGAGGAAGAAAATGTAATAGATCTCCCTCTCCTGAGCCTGACCCCAGTGGTTAATCACCTGAGCATCAGGACTCTAATAGCCAGGAGGCTCCAGATGATCCAGAGCCAGAATGGGAGGAGGAAGTGGTCACAAAGGATCGGGAAGAAGGAGAGGCTGAGGACTCCTCAACGGGGGATTCTGGTTCAGAAGAACCATTCTCAGCCTCCCATTCCCAAAAGTTGTTCGTCCAATCTCTGGCAGAGATGGTTCGAGCTGGGTTTAAACTACCCCCAGTTCAGGAGGCTGGACCCTCCTGTTCTACTTTGGGTTCCCTGCGACCTCAGCAAGGTTCCCAAGCGTTCCCTGTGCATCCATTATTGGAGCAGGTGATTTACGCAGATTGGGATCATCCTGACTGGATACACTTACCTCCAAAAAGGTTTTCCTTTTTATATCCTATGGAGGAGAAATTCAGGAAGAAGTGGGATACACCCTTAGTGGACGCCGCCATTTCTTCAGTGAACAAAAATGTAACAAGCCCGGTGGATAACGCCCAAGTATTTAAGGAACCGGCTGATAAAAAGCTAGAATCCTTGTTAAAAGCCTCCTTTGCAGTAGCGGGCTCAGCAGTTCAGCCAGCAGTAGCAGCTATCGGCATCTGCCAGTCCCTAAAGGACCGTTTTAAAAGGTTGGTTAGGAACCTACCTTGTCAAGAGGAGACTACCGATGAATTATCGGAGCTCCCTCGCGCCTTGTGCTTTGCAGTAGATGCATTAAAAGACTCGATTCAGCAGATGTCTCGTTGTGCACAGCTGTCGGTGCATATGCGCAGAGTCTTGTGGCTAAAGAACTGGTCTGCTGAGATGCCGTGCAAAAAACTTCTTGCAGCCTTTCCTTTTCATGGAGAATGCCTGTTTGGCGAAAATCTGGATAAATATATCCAAAAGATCTCATGAATGAATGAATGATTTGTATAGCGCTGCAAATGCGAACTGAATCGCCTCAAGGCGCTTGTCTGCTCTTGTTGTGATGCCATATTTAGAAGAGGTGGGTCTTGAGTTTTTTCCTAAAAAGCCTGATGGTTTTCTTCCAATCGGATGTTGTTTGGTAGCGCATTCCATAGCCGATGTCCCTGTACTGCGAATCTTCGTTCTCCCATTGATTTGTAGCGGGCTTTGGGGATGAGAAGGGGGTTTTGGTTTATTGATCGACGGCTGCGATTTGGTATGCATTTTTCTATTTTCTCACAAAGGTATTGAGGAGCATTTCCTTGTGTACATTTGTGGGTGAGGCAGAGGGTCTTGAATGTGATCCTGTCTTTTACCTTGAGCCAATAGAGGGTCCTTAGGGATGGGGAGATGAAAGCTCTCAGGAGGAAAGAGCACTCTACTTCCTGTTAAAAGGAAGAATAAACTGCCTTCTTTTAAAATTCCCCATGCTCCAGGGCCTAGTTCTTCTTCCCGCAAGCGGTACCGGCGGCCTCAGCAGTCTGGGTTCAAAAAACCGCAGGGTCAGAAAAAACCCTGGACTTCAAAGGTCAGCCAAGCCCAACTCCAAGTCTACCCTGTGAAGGGGCGCCCCCGCTCTTACGGGTGGGGGGAAGACTTCGGCTGTTTTTGGATGCTTGGGAGGGACTGGTTCAGGACAGGTGGGTCATTTCCATCATAACACAAGGTTACAGAATAGAGTTCCGAGAGTTTCCTCCAACTCAGTTTCTGGGCTCAAGGGTTCCAGCGCAACCAGGGAAAAGGAATGTCTGTTCCTGGCCTTGGAGCATCTGCAAAAGCAGGGGGTAATTGTCAAGGTTCCGCACGAAGAAAGATTCAAGGGGTTTTATTCAAACCTTTTCACCGTGTCCCGAAACCAAATGGGGAGGTAAGGCCCATTTTGGACCTCAAGTCTCTCAATTGTTTCCTAAACGTCCGGACCTTCCGTATGGGGTCGGCTCGTTCAGTGATAACATCCCTAAGAAAAGGGGATTACTTAGCGTCCATAGACATCAAGGACGCGTACCTTCACGTGCCTATTTGAATCCCGCATCAAAGGTTTCTGCGTTTCGCGGTAGAAGGGCGCCATTTTCAGTTTGTGGCACTGCCATTCGGTTTAGCCAAGGCCCCTCGAGTCTTCACAAAGATTCTGGCACCAGTGTTGGCAGCCCTAAGATCCCAGGGAATTGCCGTAGTAGGGTATCTGGACTATCTCCTTCTGAAGGATCAATCTTATCCCATCCTGGTCCAAAACGTTTTAAAAACAGTCCAAGTTTTACAGCACCTAGGCTGGATACTGAATATATAGACAAATCAACCCTTCATCCAACTCAGGTATTGATGTATCTGGGTCTGATTTTGGATACCGCCCGAGAAGAAAAGGTATTTTTACCCCCCTTAAGGATCGACTTCATAGTGGAGCTCGTCCGGAGGGTGAAAAGAGAAGAGAAGCCTCCTGTTCGACTGTGTATGAGGTTACTGGGCAAGATGGTGTCGTCTTTCAACGTGGTTCCTTATGCTCAGTTCCACTCCAGGTTGTTCCAGAACAACATTCTGAAAGCCTGGGACAAGACTACTCGAACCCTAGATCATCCTATGACGCTGCCCCCACAGACACAACGGAGCCTATCTTGGTGGTCGAAAGCCAGCAACTTAAAAGTCAGAAGGTCTTTTCCACCAGTGGCTTGGAAAGTGGTGAATACGGACGCCAGTCATCTGGGCTGGGGAGCAGTCCTGGAGCAGGCATCAGTCCAGGTGGTGTGGTCTCAAACCGAGAAGACCTTGCCCATCAATCTTTTGGAAATTCGGGCAGCCCGGCTAGCTCTGCGTTTCTGGACATCCAGATTGCGGGGTCTTCCGGTCCGAGTCCAATCCGACAACTCCACGGTGGTTGCATATATCAACCACCAAGGGGGCACCAAGAGCCCATTGGCCCAGAAAGAAGTGAATCACATATTGACATGGGCAGAAAGGCATGTGCTTTTCCTCTCGGCAGTGTTCATACCGGGAGTGGACAATTGGCAGGCAGACTTCCTAAGTCGCCAAAAGTTGTTGCCAGGGGAATGGTCCCTTCATCCCGAGGTTTTTCTCCAAATTTGTCAACATTGGGGGACCCCCGATGTGGATCTCCTAGTGTCCAGGTTCAATGACAAGTTCGTGTCCAGAACCAACCATCCGCTTGCAGGCGGGACAGACGCATTGGTGGTTCCTTGGCATCAGTATTCCCTGTTGTATGCCTTCCCTCCAATTCAAATTCTGCCACACCAGCTACGCAGGATACAGAAAGAACAAAAACCTGTGATCCTGCTGGCCCCAGCCTGGCCCAGGAGGTCTTGGTACACAGAAATTGTGAAATTGGCAGTGGGGGACCTATTGCTCCTTCCGTTCCGTCCGGACCTGTTATCTCAAGGTCCCATTTTCTATCCTTCTTTACGGTCGCTGAATTTGATGGCCTGGCTATTGAGGCCAGGATATTAAAAGACTGTGGGGTCAGGGGTTCAGTCTGGTCTACTCTGATAAATGCTAGGAAGCCAGTCTCTAGGGCCATTTACTACAGAGTCTGGATATCATACATTTCCTGGTGTGAAGGGAAAGGATTGAACCCTCGTAAGTATATGATTGGGAAAATCCTTGCCTTTCTTCAGACAGGAGTAGACTTAAAATTGGCCTTAGGCACAATTAAGGGTCAAATTTCGGCCTTACCATTTTTTTTCCAGAGACCGATTGCATCCTATTCTTTGGTCCGTACCAAGGCCGCCGGTTAAGCCACCCTTATGCCCCTGGGACTTGAACTTGATGTTATCGGCTCTTCAGGGTCTACCCTTTGAGCCTATTAGGCATATTCCCTTATTCCTATTGACTAGGAAATTAGTATTTTTGATGGCCATAACCTCGGCCAGAAGAGTGTCAGAGTTAGCCGCCCTTTCGTGCAAAGAGTCTTACTTGGTTCTACATCAGTCATGCGCCCTCGTCAGGATTTCTTGCCAAAAGTGGTTTATAATTTTCATTTAAATCAGGATATCATTTTGCCCTCCTTCTTTCCAAACCCTAGGGAAGAAAGGTTACTTCATTCACTTGATGTAGTGAGGGCTATCAGAGTCTACTTAACCACTTCAGCCCCGGACCAATTGGCAGCCAAAGGACCAGGCCCTTTTTGCGATTCGGCACTGCGTCGCTTTAACTGACAATTGCGCGGTCGTGCGACGTGGCTCCCAAACAAAATTGGCATCCTTTTTTTCCCACAAATAGATCTTTCTTTTGGTAGTATTTGATCGCCCCTGCGGTTTTTATTTTTTGCGCTATAAACAAAAATAGAGCGACAATTTTGAAAACAATGCAATATTTTTTGCTTTTTGCTATAATAAATATCCCTAAAAAATATATAAAAAAAAACATTTTTTTCCTCAGTTTAGGCCGATACGTATTCTTCTACATATTTTGGGTAAAAAAAATCGCAATTAGCGATTATTGATTGGTTTGCGCAAAAGTTTTAGCGTTTACAAAATAGGGGATGGTTTTATAGCATTTTTATAATTATTTTTTTTTTTTTTTACTAGTAATGGCGGCGATCAGCGATTTTTATTGTGACTGCCACATTATGGCGGACACATCGGACATTTTTGACACATTTTTGGGACCATTGTCATTTATACAGCAATCAATGCTATTTAAATGCATTGATTCCTGTATAAATGACACATGCAGTGAAAGAGTTAACCACTAGGGGGAGGGGAGGGGTTATGGGCTGTGACGTGTATGTGTTTTTTTTACATTAGGGGGCGGGGCTGACATCTGACGTCATTGATCGGCTTTCCCGATTACCGGGAACAGCCGATCAATGATAGGCAGAGTAGGAAGCACGGGAAGAAGTTTGTTTACACAGACCTCTCCCCGTTCTTCAGCTCTGTGACCCGATCGCGGGACACCAGCGGCAATTGGGTCCGCTGGTCCCGCGGCCGGGGTCACGGAGCTCCCGACCGTGTCGCGAGCGCGACGCTAGCGGCGCGCGCACGACCCACGGGCAGGCAATTAAAGGGCCACGTACAGGTACGTGATTTTGCCTGCCCGTGCCATTCTGCCGCAGTATATCTGCGTGAGGCGGTCGGGAAGCGGTTAAGTATGTCAGCTCCATTCAGGAAGACTGACTCTCTCTTTATTCTGCCAAAGGGTCCTAAAAAAGGACAGGCAGCTACGAGTTCAACTATCTCGAGGTGGATTCGCCAGGCTATCATCCAGGCGTATGAGTTGAAGCACAGGATCCCACCTAGAGATTCGAAGGCACATTCCACTAGAGGGGTTAGTGCATCATGGGCAGTGTATCGACAAGTGTCTATGGCTCAGGTCTGCAAAGCAGCCGCTTGGTCTTCGGTTCACACGTTCACCAGGTTTTACCAGGTGGATGTTAGATCTGGAAGGATTTTTGGCCATAGCGTGTTGCAGGCAGCCTTATAGGACCGGGGACCGGTTGGGACTTGTGTAGGTTGTGTCTCCCTCCCCTCAGGTGCATTGCTTTAGGACATCCCAGATAGTCATGAATAATGCTCTGTGTCCCGTGATGTACGATAAAGAAACATAGATTTTTAAATACAGCTTACCTGTAAAAATCCTTTTCTTTGAGTACATCTTGGGACACAGAGATCCCTCCCCTCTTTTCTGGGACTTTCATTGCTTGCTACAAAACTGAGGTAATTCCCGTATGGGAGGGGTTATATGGGAGGAACCTTCTTGCTATTGATTGCCAGTGTCCAATCACCTAAAGGTACTGTATAACCCAGTATAACCCAGATAGTCATTAATAATGATCTGTGTCCCACGATGTACTCAAAGAAAAGGATTTTACAGGTAAGCTGTATTAAAAAATCTATTTTTTTAAACCCCTCTAACGTGCACTGACAGTCTATTGTCCTTTATACCCTGTGAAGTCACCCATTCAGGTTCCTATTTACTGCCAGTTTTGGTACAGGGGGGCACTAATCCTGTGCCCCAATGTCCCCCCCAACACCTCTGGTCCCTTACCACTCCCTGTAATGATGTCAGTCCTCTTCTCACTCCTAAGTAGTGTAATGGCAGCTCCAAAATCCTTCATCTGCACAGTAGCCACTGTCAGTGTCTATATGTGAGACATGGGGGGGGGGGGGGGGGCATATTTACTAAAGCTAGAGAGTGCAAAATCTGATGCAGATCTGCATAGAAACCAATCAGCTTCCAGGTTTTATTGTCAAACCTTAATTGAACAAGCTGAAGTTAGAAGCTGATTGGCTACCATGCACAACTGCACCAGATTCTGAGTGCACCAGTTTTAGAAAATCTCCCCCTAGGTCTTTAGACTGTAAGCTCTCTCAAGGATAAGCTTAGCTTTTGTACCAGTTTACTAAGGGCCCTTTCGCACGGGCTTTCCGATAAGGTCCATCATTCAGTTTTTCAGGCGGACCTGATCAGACACTCCATTCACCCCTATGGGGCAGCGGATGTCAGTGGTGACATGTCTGCTGACATCCACTGCTATCCGATCTGATCCTGTCTGCCAAATCCAGATGGATGGTGACCCTATTTTCCATCTGTCTGGCGGATTGGATTGGATGAAAAATGTATGCCCCTAGAACACCTGATGGTGCTCCCTGCACGTTGGGCCTCTGTATGTGGCCAGGCTGTGGAAAAGTCTCCCACATGTGGTATCGCTATTCTCAGAAGGAGAAGGAGAATCTATTTTGGGGGTGTAATTTTTGGTATGTACATGCTGTGTTAGAAATATTGTATAAATGGACAACTTTGTGTTTAAAAAAAAAATAAAAAATCTTGATTTTGCAAAGAATTGTGGGAAAAAATTACAACTTCAAAAACTCACCATGCCTCTTACTAAATACCTTGGAATGTCTACTTTTCAAAAAGGGGTAATTTGGGAGGGGGGGGGGGGGGGGGTATTTTTACTTCCCTGTTTTGTTAGGTTCTCAAGAAATGAGATATGCCATCATTACTTCAGGTGTGATAATTTTTTAGAGATTGGCACCATATATTGTAGACTACATAACTTTCACAAAGACCAAATAATATACACCGATTTGTTTTTTTTTTTTACCAAAGATATGTAGCAGTATAAATGGCCAAAATTTATGAATAAAGATTACTAATTTGCAACATTTTATAACCGAAACAAAGAAAAATGCATTTTTTTTTACAGAATTTTCTGGCTTTTTTATATAGCGCAAAAAAATAAAAAACCCAACAGTGATTAAATACCACCAAAAGAAAGCTCTATCTGTGTGGAAAAAAAGGACAAAAATTTCATATGGGTACAGTGTTGCATGACTGAGTAATTGTCATTCAAAATGTGAGAGCACTGAAAGCTGAAAATTGGTCTGGTTAGGAAGGGGGTTTAAGTGCCCAGTGGTTAAGGGTTTTTTTGTTTTTTTTTTAGTTATTCTTTTATTTTTTTCCATGTTTTATATGTATACATGTGTTTTAAGGTCATATGTGAACGGGATATAATAAGAAATGTATATGATTGAGAAGTCATGATTCTATTTCTATTTTTGTAGTAATATGTTCGGGTATTCATGAATCGTATGTGTGAATATGTCAATATGTATACTTTTTCATATGTGACAATAAAAATAGTTTAACCACTTCCTCTCTCATGGAGATTTTTAAGGGTAAACGTTTGTTGCCATTCCACGAGCGGGCGCAATTTTGAAGCGTGACATTTTGGGTATCAATTTACTCAGCGTAAAATTATCTTTCACAGTATACAAAAAATTGGGCTAGCTTTAATGTTGTCTTATTTTTTTAATTCAAAAAAGTGTATTTTGTTTTTTAAAAAGACCGCTGCGCAAATGCAGTGTGACAAAAAGTATTGTAACGACCGCCATTATATTCTCTAGGGCAGGGGTCGGGAACCTATGGCTCGCAAGCCAGATGTGGCTCTTTTGATGGCTACATCTGGCTCTCGCTTCTCAATCCGCGGATTGAGCCCATAGGAAAGGCCGCGGCTTCCGCCTAGCTCCGGAGCCGCGGCCATCTTGGTACACCCGGCGGCGGCCTAGGTGAGCGGAGTTCTGACGTGATCATCTCCGCCTGCCTCATGGATCTGCCTGTTAGTAGTAAGCAAGCAGAGTCAGATATAGGGAGAAGTGCATATTACAGTGGGGGAGATGTGCATATTACAGTGGGGGAGATGTGCATATTACAGTGGGGGAGATGTGCATATTACAGTGGGGGAGATGTGGGGAGATGTGCATATTACAGTGGGGGGAGATGTGCATATTACAGGGGGGAGATGTGCATATTACAGTGGGGAGATGTGCATATTACAGGGGGGGGAGATGTGCATATTACAGTGGGGGGAGATGTGCATATTACAGTGGGGGGGATGTGCATATTACAGTGGGGGAGATGTGCATATTACAGTGGGGAGATGTGCATATTACAGTGGGGGGAGATGTGCATATTACAGTGGGGAGATGTGCATATTACAGTGGGGGAAGATGTGCATATTACAGTGGGGGGAGATGTGCATATTACAGGGGGGGAGATGTGCATATTACAGTGGGGGGAGATGTGCATATTACAGGGGGGGAGATGTGCATATTACAGTGGGGAGATGTGCATATTACAGTGGGGGGAGAGGTGCATATTACAGTGGGGGAGAGGTGCATATTACAGTGGGGGAGAGGTGCATATTACAGTGGGGGGGAGAGGTGCATATTACAGGGGGGAGATGTGCATATTACAGTGGGGGGAGATGTGCATATTACAGTGGGGGGAGATGTGCATATTACAGTGGGGGAGATGTGCATATTACAGTGGGAGGAAACGACGTGGATATTACAGTGGGGGAGATGTGGATATTACAGTGGGGGAGATGACAACATTACAGTTATAATTAATCAAAATTTGTCGATTAATCGATTAAAAAAAAAGAACATTAAGACCAGCCTACGATCACGTTTAACGGATGGAAGTCTCAACGCCTGCATGAAGCAGTGTATCAACCAGACTACAAAGCCATCAGCGAAACCATGCAGCACCAGAAGTCGCATTAATGGTAAGAATTTCTTTATTCATCATTGGTTAGCAACAGCAGAACAACGTTATTAAAAAGAATTCAAAGGTCATGTCATGTTTAGAAACTTTGCCATATTTATTTGTTCTGTGATTTATCTCTTAATAAAGAACACCTGATTATTTAATTCAGAGACTTATTGTACTTTAAAAGTGTTGGCTTACATAAAATGCACACATTTACTTGTATTTAGTTTGAAACATATTGTATGGCTCTCACAGAATTACATTGTAAAATATGTGGCGTTCATGGCTCTCTCAGCCAAAAAGGTTCCCTACCCCTGCTGTAGGTTGTTAGAAAAAAAATGTATGTTTGGGGGTTCTAAGTAATTTTCTAGCAAAATAAAAACTTTTTAACTAAAAGTTTTTAACTTAAACAACACATCTAAAAAAGAGGCCTGGTCCTTAAGTGGTTAAAAATGTACCTGGCTGCTTCTCTTTTAAGCAGAAAAGCCAAAAATGATATACTGTCTTGTAGCACCTACCTAGGAGGGTGATATCTATCTATATATTAGAGATATACAGTATATATATTTCTTTTTTTAATTTATTTCCACCTCAGCGAACATTAAAGAGACTTTCATTCAACTTAACGTTCATTTTCGTCTCTTGCTTTAAGTCACATCATTTGTGGTGTTTGATTTTTTCATTTATAAATTTATTGCAAATAATTTTCCCTCTCCCCCCCCTGCGTCCCCCCCCCAACCCCCCCCCACCTTGCAAAGCCTCTTTTTTTTTTTGTTGTTTGTTTTTTTTTCCCCCCTTCCCCCCGCCCCCCCCCCCCCCCCCCCCCCCCCCCCCCCCCCCCCCACCTCCTTTCCTTTTTTTTTTTTCCTTTCTCCCTTTTTCCCTAATATCTGCCCTTCTATACGAAATTGTTTATCGTGTAATCTCCTCCACATATCTCCACGTATCTTTGAATTCCTCCCATGCTGTCCATTTATCCCTCTCTTCTCCCCCCGTTTCTCTTTCCTCCCCCTTTTCGTCTATATTTTCTAGATTTTGTATCTTACTCATTTGGAATATTAAATCCCTGATGCTGGGGCTTTCTGCCTCCCTCCACTTTTTTGGAATGAGGCTTTTTGCAACGTTTAAAAAGATGGGTATCAATGAATTTTTATATTGTTTGACGGGGAGGTCTGTCCCGTGAAACAAACATGTCCATGGATCATCTGCTATTTCCACCCCTATAACCTCCTTTATAAGCTGACGAACTTCCTTCCAATATTTCTTAATGATGGGACACTCCCACCAGATATGGGCCGCAGTTCCTAGTTGTTTGCATCCACGCCAGCACTCTGATGACTGATCTGTTACAAATCGGCTGGTTTTGTCTGGTGTCATATACCATCTTGCGAGGCATTTGTAATTTGTCTCTATCATCCTATTATCTATCACCGAACTGTGTAGTAATTTTAGAATTTTCTTAAATTTCTGTGCACTGCAACGTGTCCCTAGATCATTTTCCCATTTTTTGATGTAAGGTGGGTCCTCCAAGTCGTCACCCTCTGATTGCATTTTGTATATCCGCCCTATGTTCTTCCTTGAATTCACCTTTAGACAAAGTTTTTCTAATGGTCTATACTGCTCTTTATCCCTTAATGGATGGGGAAGTTTTTCAGTAAAGTGACTCAATTGGAGGAACCGCCAGACATCTAATTTCATTAAACCCGTGTCCTTATTTAGTGCTTGATACGTTTTAATTTTGCCTTGGTGTATTATGTCCTTTAATTGTGCATTTTCTTTTTTCAACCAATTTCCCCCCACTTCCTTTTTTCCCGGTGCGAAAAAATCATTTTGCTTCAAATATATTAATGGGGAATTATATGTCCATTTTTTTTGTGCGTGAATCCGATCCCAAGTTTTTAGTGCTGTATATGTGATTTCATGTGTCCCTGTTCCCATGCGCCTATAATATGGAGGATTCCAGATTATTCGTCCCAACTGTGTGCCACTCATTTCTTTTTCTAAACTTACCCATCTTTTTTCATTCGCCTCTTTTGCCCACTCTATTACCCGAGTGAGAACAATCGCATTTTGGTATTTTTGAAAATCCGGTACCGCTAAGCCTCCTTGTTTCTTGCTCCTACTTAGAACCTTAAACGCTATTCTGGGTCTTTGGTTTTTCCAAATATAGTTAGAGATTAGCCTTTTCAATGTTTTTAGATATATTTGTGGCAGTGATATAGGAAGCATTTGTAGTTTATATAGTATTTTTGGGGCCAGAACCATCTTTATCACGTTAATCCTGCCACTCCAAGAGAGGGATGTCATTGAAAGTTTTTTAGTTTCACTTTTAATTTAGTCTAATAAGGGAATGAAGTTAATGTTATATATTGCTTTGACCGTGGGGGCCAGTTTGATTCCTAGATACTTAATCTCTTTTTGCCAAGGGAAATGGAATTCTTTTAATAAATTAGCTTCTTCCTGCTTACTGATACTGACATTTAAGATTTCAGATTTGCTGGGGTTTATTTTCAGATTTGAAATCTCCCCGTATTCCTTTAATATTTTTATCAGGCTCGGGATCGTTGTCCTTGGGTGAGTTATATAAAAGAGAACATCGTCCGCAAAAGCTGCGAGTTTGTGTTCTTCTGTCCCGACCTTGATCCCTTTAATATCCGGATTATTCCGGATAGCTGATAACAGGGGTTCGAGTGAAAGCACGAACAACAGGGGAGACAGCGGGCACCCCTGCCTGGTGCCATTTTTCATTGTAAACATTGAGGACAGAGTTCCGTTGACTTTAACGGATGCCTGAGGATCATTATACAGCGCCCCTATCCACTTGATCATACGGGGGCCTATTCCCATTGCCTCCAGGGTTCCAAACATGAGTCCCCAGTCTACCCTGTCGAACGCTTTTTCAGCGTCCATTGACAGGAGTAGACCTGGGGACCCACCGTCTTCCAACACTCGGAGCAAAAGGAGGGAACGCACCCCATTGTCCCTCCCCTCTCTCCCCGGGACAAATCCGACCTGATCCGGATGGACCAGGTCGGTTAGCCTCTCTTTCAACCTGGACGCGAGTACCTTTGCGTATAATTTGGTATCCGTGTTCAGGAGAGCTATAGGTCTATAATTTGAACAGAGTGTGCTATCCTTACCCTCCTTCAGGATTAAAGTTATTGAGGCCTGCAATGCCTCCCCTCCCATTTTATATTCCGATCCGAGACCGTTCATATACTGACACAGCCTTGGAACTAGAATGTTACTAAATTTTTTAAGGTAAAGGGAAGAGAAGCCATCTGGGCCCGGGCTTTTACCTACTGCTGTTTCCTTCAAGGCTTTGTGTATTTCTGCTTCCGTAATGGGTCTGTCCATGAAGAGTCTTTCCTCCTCTGACAGGCAAGGTAGATTGCTTTTTTCCAAGAACCCTTTAATTTTTTCTGGGCTCTTTTTATCTTGTGCTCCATTCTGACCGACAGAATAGAGGGCCTCATAATAGTTTTTAAAGACTTCAGCTATCTCCCCTGTTGTGTGCGCCATCCCCCCGCCCCCGTTTTGAATTTTTTCAATGAAATTAAGATCCCGCTGTTTTTTCAACTTTCCTGCTAAATATTTACTTATCTTATTATCCCAGCGATATCTCTCTTTTGCCCTGATGTTGTATCTCCTATTTATTTCCTGTTCTCTCATATCTTTAAGTTCGTCTCTCTTTTTAACCAGTAAGTGAAAAAGTTCCTGTTGTTGCCCTTTTTGTTTCTTGTGTTCTTGCTCTAGTCTGTAGATCTCATCGGTTACTCTCAACATTTTCCTTTTTTTTTCCCTTTTTTCCCCGGCGCCTATGGAGATGAGGACTCCCCTGATGTACACTTTATGCGCTTCCCATAGGGTAGCGCTAGTGATTTCTTCAGTATCATTGACACTAAAGAAGAATTCAATTTCCTTTTGTATTTGTTCCAGTATTTTTCCGTCTTGTAATAGACTTTCCTCAAGTTTCCAACTATACGGTTGTCTCTGTATTCCGGGTATCCCGATCTTCATTGACACCGGGGAATGGTCCGACAAGGTGGAAATCTCTATCTGGGTGGTCCTTATTTGGTCTAGCATTCTATGCTCTGTCAAAAAGTAGTCTAGTCTGGAATACGTCCCGTGCACAGGGGAGAAGAAGGTATAGTCTCTTATTTTCTCGTGTTGTACCCTCCACACATCTACCAATTGTATTTGTTTCAACTTAAATTTTATCTTTCTTAATAAGCCCCTACTTGTCCCCTGTGCCCGGGACGTGCAGTCCTTCTCCGGTTCCAAACAAAAATTAAAGTCTCCGGCCAGTATTACCTCCCCCTTCTTAAATTTTGTAAGTCTATTCAATATCTGTATCAGGTACTTTATAGGGTTTTTATTAGGACAGTAAACATTTGCCAGGGTCAAATACCTATCACCCAATTTCCCCTTTAGAAACAAATACCGTCCCTCTGGGTCAGTTATCCTGTCGGTTAGTGTGAATCTAGTCTGTTTCTCAAATCCTATTGCGACCCCCTTCGCTCTACTTATGGGAGAGTCAGCATAATACCACGTCTGGTAGTTTTCAGAGTTCAGTTTGGTATTTATTTCTAGAGATAAGTGGGTTTCCTGCAGGAATACCACATCTGCTCTGTACTCCTTTAATTCTTTAATTAATTTAAACCTCTTAGTCGGAGAGTTTAGTCCTTTTACATTATACGTTACCAAATTAACCTCCGTCATCTATACCTTTTAGATAGAGTGCTTCCATATTTTACTAACTCCTGCCCCCTTTTCTATGACCCCCCCTTTTTTTTTTTTTTTTTTTTTTTTTTTAGCTTTTGCAAGGTGGGTCTCCCCCCTCCCGCCCTCCCCCCCCTCCCACCCCCTCCCACCCCTTCCCCCCCCCCTTATACCCCCCCCCCTAACCCCCCCTTACCCTCCCCCCCCCCCCGGCCATCTCCCGGCCTTGGTTCTTTATGTGGGCACCCAATCTTTGCCCAACCCATGAACCATATGGCTTAGGGTGAGGCTCTGGCTGCGGCCGCCTATGCCTGTCCCGCCCCTATCCCTCTCAGAGAGGGTACTGATAGGGGGAGAACATTCATTGGAGGCCCCCCTATTCCCTTACAGGCCTTTGTTTTATTTTTTGCTTTGATTTTGCTTTCCTGTTTCCCGCCCCCCCACCTCCCGCCTCCCCCCCATCCCCTCTCGATAATTTTGTTTATTTCCCTTCATTGACCGTCCGACCTTCTCTCCCCCCCTCATCTCCTAGGTATATCCGGGACCGGGATGTCTAATCTATGGCAAAAGTCCTCAAGTTCGTCCAAAAATTTAAGTCTAATTGTCCTTCCCTCTCTCGAGACTAGTAATGCTGCTGGAAAACACCAACTGTACTTTATGTTCGCCAATCTCAGTTGCTCCAGTAAGGGTTTTAATTGCCTTCTCCGGGCCAAAGTTCCTGCTGAGAGATCTGAAAAGACCTGCAAAGCGGATCCGTCATATTGTAGGGGCGGGCTTCCTCTTAGTTTACTCCATATCCTTGCCTTATCTTCAAAGAGATGAAATTTGATGATAACGTCTCTGGGAATATCCTCTCTTAGTCCTGGAGGTTTACGGACCCTATGTACCCGATCGATCTTCAGATCGTCATTTTCCCCTCTGCCCAATAATGGGTTAAAAATCCTCTTCATTTTAACAGTCAGGTCTTCTCCCTGTTGTTCTGGGATTGCTCTTATTCTCAAATTTTGGCGTCGGCTTTGGTTTTCTTGTTCTTCCATTTTATACACTATGTCCCTATGTTCCGTCTGCATCTTCCCAACTTGAGCTTTTAATTCTAGGATTTCCTGAGACTGTTTTTCCGTTCGATCCTCCACCTCTTCTACTCTTCTTAAGAGGTGGCCCATATCAGTCCGTACATTTTCTATTTCCGTTTTTATTGAGTTCTCTAACTTTGCGAACATTTCTAACATCTCGTCCTTTGTAGGGATCAGTGCGATGTTCCTCTGTATTTCTGTCCTACCCGTATTCGGGTCCAAGTCGCTATCTGTTTCTTCTCTAGCACAGGCTCCTAGCTCTTCTGTTGATGGAGTTGTTATAGGAGATTCCTTTTTCTTTTCCTTTGTTCCCTGTTTTTTATCAACTCCTGGGCTTTTTAAACTTGCTTCTTTTAAATATTTTTGCATCGTGCTTGAGTTTAGACTTTCTCTTGGATTTTTGGGTTCGTTTGTTTTTTGTGCCCTACCCTTCATTTTCCCCTCTGTAAGTTTTTTCCTCCCCAGGGTGATCTCCCTGTTTTCCCCTTCTCCAAGGGGGGGGGGGGTGATTAAGGGGGGCAAAAAGCCCTATTGAAGGAGGGGAGCAAGACGAGGAGAGAAAAAAAAAAAAAAAAAAAGAAAAAAGCAAGTGGGTTGATGCGAGTAGGCTTATAGGACGCTCTAAGTCTTAATCCTGAAGTTCGCTCCTCCCCCTGAGATATATACAACTGGTTTTATCGATGTAAGCTCGTCTCCAGTTAGGCAGGGGTTACACTCCTAGTAAGGCCAAGGGAACAAATCCCAAGGCAGAGAACGACACAAGGAGAGAAAACAAGGATGGGACAAGGGCATGCGCACCGAGACACAGCACGAAGCTGCCCTTCCCTCTTCCTTTTCCTTTCAGTGGAAATCTGACAAATTGAAACCAAAATTTGGTCACTTTACTGCTGATTATTGAACAGCCAGTTTTCAAGTGTCCCGGGATAAATGAGGTCAGTCCTGTCAGTCAAGGCTATCCAGGTAGCTTGTTATCCGCTGCCTTTACAATAAAGATATTTAAGGTCCTTCCTTCTTCCTACTCCTTTAGGCAGTCTTATGACAAGTTGTAGTGTCTGTTCCCACTAATATCCCCTCTCCTTACGTATCCCAATAGTTAGTATACAGTTCCGGTTTAGGAATACAGTATGGTAATAAACTTCACGCTGCGGTGCCTAAGACTCCAATTTTGCTCCTATTTTCAGCAGACCCTGGCAATGCTTTTATACCCGGCTTAATGTGTCCTGGCCCGCAAGTGCCAATCTGAGATTGCTGTATAAGTAGGTCACAGTTTTTACAACGAGAGAGCAGGTACTTAGATAATAACAGGTTAAGTTATACAGACACTTATGTTATATCACACAACAACTCAGTCCTTAATCTGCTGTCCCTGTTGCCTCTGAGACATGTGGTGCGATGAAATCAACAGCGTATATTTCTCCTACTTATCTTGCCGGCGGCCGCAGCTGCATAAAGCACAGTGCTAAGCGCTGTGGTATGCCGCTCATAGCAATAAATCATTTACAGCAGATGATGCTATTCTTTTTTTTGTCTGCCACCTCCACCGCCGCCTGTAGGTTCAAGGGGGGGATCTCCAGTGTTCAATATATACAGTATTGAGAGGGGGTATACCTTCTCCAACCACCAGGGTTGCCAGCTGACTTCCCTCCCAATGTCCGGAGCCGGTTATTCCCCTTTCCACTTGTTGGGCTTGGTCCCGGCTCCCACTTCAGGCAGCCCAGGCTCTTCCACTCCAACAGGATAGAAACACCGACATACAAAGCATACCCAGCCTACACATATAGGTGAGGAGCGGGATGAGGAGCGGGGGGGGAGGAGCGGGGGGGGGGGGGGGGGGGGGGGAGGGGGGGGGGGGGGGATTTCAAGCCGGCGGCCTCAGCTGCATTAAGCACAGTGCTAAGCGCTGTGGTATGCCGCTCATGCCGCGTCTCTGACCTGCCCTTCTGTGCACCCGATCTTCTGGTCTGTCTCTGAGTGGCGTGTGGCTGCCACCGCCACCGCCGCCTGTAGGTTCAAGGGGGGGATAGTGCGTCCCTCGGAGCTAGCGTTCGTCTCACCACGCATCGCTCCTGCTGAACTTCCGGGACGGCCACCATCTCCTCACCCCAGCGCCGCACTCAGGCCCCTCCCCTACTTCCTCTGAAACTGCCGTTGCTATGGAAACCTGACCTGAAACCTATTACACTGCTTGTGCTGCACTGAGCATGTGCGAGATCTGCAAGGATGAGATCCAGGAAGAAATACAGTCTGGCTTCAGATGCCCACACCTAAGATGGCCACGGCCTGCTGTAAGTTTATAAAATAACAAACTACTGCTATACACTAACAAAACGGACCTTAGTTTACAGACTAACTTTACTAGAATACATTAGGCTTGTGTATTATAGGGGTATTTTTATTTAAAAAGTATAATTTCGGCCGGAACACCGCTTTAAGGAGGCGTGGGAGGTGGTGTGTCCTATGCCTACATACTTTTGCTAATAGGGGTCCCTCATTCCCATCTCAGAATGTTGGGAGGTATGTCCATAGGCTTACTATGGGTCATCCAATGTTGGCGCACCCTCCTCTCCCCTCAAGCCACTGCTAGCTGAGAAAGAAGAGCCAATAGAGGGACCAGACTAGAGCGTCCTGAAAATAGGTTAGTATATGAATCTGCCTTTTACAGGGTATAGGTGTTAGAGGGGGTGGATGCAGTTTTAAGCTTAGTATTACCCTGAAATTCTACTTTAATAGGAAGTTAAAAAGAAAATGACATTTTGAATTGCATACAAAAGAAGTTCTGTTTTCTTCTCTCACAAGACACCCCTTACCTGTCAGGAATGGCAGAGGCTCAGACCCCTTTCACACTGAAGGCGCTTTTCAGGCGTTTTAGCGCTACAAATAGCGCCTGAAAAGCACGTCTCAATGCTCCGCAGTGTGACTGAGTGCTTTCACAGTGGGGCGGTGCGCTTGCAGGACTGAAAAAAAAGTCCTGCAAGCAGCATCTTTGGGGCAGTGCGGGAGCGGTGTATACACCGCTCCTAAACTGCCCCTGCCATTGAAAACAATGGCCAGTGCTGCCAAAGTGCCTGCAAAGCGATTCGGCAGCAGCGCTTCGCGGGCACTTTTAACCCTTTCCTCGGCTGCTAACGGAGTTAAAAAACGGTAAAGCGCAGCTAAAACTAGCGCCGCTTTACTGCTGAGACGGCCACACCAGCAGTATAAAAGGGGTCTTACTGCAGGTCCTTTCTACACCCAATGCAATAGTGGAGAACTTCTTTATACTGTTCAGATGAAGCTGAATACTTTAAGAACCTCCAATGTGACTACAGGGAACACTTTGTTTCTTCAAGATCTTTTAAGGAAGAGGTAAGACCCTGTCACCAAAATATGCAGGTAAAAGCACCAAAAATCAAGTATTGTAAATGTTTATTTGCAGCGTTTATACTTTTCAAATAAATGAAAGTTATTAATAAAATGTGCCTCTGAGCGTCCTAACATTTTTGACAAATGCAGAGTCAATCCCCTACCACAGCTCTTCCCTCCTGGCAAGGCATTCTTTGGGAGTGTCTAATTATTGCCTGGGGTGGCCCAACTATATCTTGTTGTGTCTGTTGTCTCTGACACCGAAGATTCATTGAATTGTATGTGCTGTCCTTTGGCATTGTCAAGGGCTGCATTTGAGGCCCCTCCATATCAAGAAGGTTGACAACCAGTGCTATAGGTCACTAGAATGACAGCGCTAAATCAGCTGGGGCTGCTGACACCATGTCCAACATGGCGGCAACATGCAGCAGTCTAATGCCGCGTACACACGAAGGGACAATCCCGCGGGATTATCCTCTGGACTGAAGTCCAGCGGATAATCCCCTCGTGTGTGGGCGCCGGCGGACTTTTTGGCGCCAAAGTACGGCGGACTAAAGTTTGAAGTTTTGTTTTCAAATTATCCGCTGGACTTGGAAGTCCAGCGGACAATCCCGCCGTTAGTGGGCAAGTCCGCGGGACTTTTGAAATGAAGGGACTTGCCGCTCATCGGCAAGTCCGTTCATTTAGCACGTGACTTCAGGTTACGTAGCTAGCGTAGGCAGTTACTGCCGCCGCGCTAGCTCCGTGACCTGGCATGGATTTAAAGGGACTCCCCACGCCGAAAAAACGGCGTGGGGGTTCCCCCCAAATCCATGTCAGACCCTCATCCGAGCACGCAGCCTGGCAGGCCAGGAAAGGGGTGGGGACGAACGAGCGCCCCCCCCCCTCCTGAGCCGTACCAGGCCGCGTGCCCTCAACATGGGGGGTGCCCTGGGGAAAGGGGGGCCGTGCGGCCCCCCCCACCCCAAAGCACCTTGTCCCCATGTTGATGAGGACAAGGGCCTCTTCCCGACAACCCTGGCCGTTGGTTGTCGGGGTCTGCGGGCGGGGGCTTATCGGAATCTGGGAACCCCCTTTAATAAGGGGGCCCCCAGATCCCGGCCCCCCACCCTATGTGAATGAGTATGGGGTACGATGTACCCCTACCCATTCACCTAAGGTGTAAAATGTAAAGTAAAAAAAAACACACACTTTTGAAAAAATAGTTTATTGCACTGCTCCGGGGGTCTTCTTCCGTCTTGGGGGTCTTCTCGCCGGACTCCCCCGCCATTTACCAAGCTCTTTTACCCAGCGGGGGAAGTCCGGCTACCTTCTTCGTCGTCGCCGCCGTCTGGGGGTCTCGATCCGCCTTCGGGGGTCTTCTTCCGTCTTGGGGGTCTTCTCGCCGGACTCCCCCGCCATTTACCAAGCTCTTTTACCGAGCGAGGGGAGTCCGGCTACCTTCTTCGTCGTCGCCGCCGTCGTCTGGGGGTCTCGATCCGCCTTCGGGGGTCTTCCGGGGGTCTCTTCTGTTCTTGCGGCGGTCGTCGTCTTCCGCGCCGCCGGCGCCTTCTCCTTCTTCTTGTCCTTCTTGTTCTTCTTCTTCTTCTTCTTCCGATGTTGACCCGTCGCTGTCTCTGCCCGGAATGCCTGTGCCGATCTGCGCTCGGACTTATATAGGGACATGGGGGACAGGGTCACATGTTCATGTCACATGGTGACCCCGCCCCCTTGCATGTCACAGTCCCAGCATCCTCCGGGACTGTGACAACACAAGGGGGCGGGGTCACCATGTGACATGTGCATGTGACCCTGTCCCCCATGTCCCTATATAAGTCCGAGCGCAGATCGGCACAGGCATTCCGGGCAGAGAGAGCGTCGGGTCAACATCGGAAGAAGAAGAAGAACAAGAAGGACAAGAAGAAGGAGAAGGCGCCGGCGGCGCGGAAGACGACGACCGCCGCAAGAACAGAAGAGACCCCCGGAAGACCCCCGAAGGCGGATCGAGACCCCCAGACGACGGCGGCGACGACGAAGAAGGTAGCCGGACTCCTCCCCTCGTGAAAGAGCTAGGTAAAAGAGCAGAAGAGAGCGGAGGAGTCCGGCGAGAAGACCCCCAAGACGGAAGAAGACCCCCGGAGCAGTGCAATAAAATATTTTTTCAAAAGTGTGTGTGTTTTTGTACTTTACATTTTACACCTTAGGTGAATGGGTAGGGGTACATCGTACCCCATACTCATTCACATAGGGTGGGGGGCCGGTATCTGGGGGCCCCCTTATTAAAGGGGGCTCCCAGATTCCGATAAGCCCCCGCCCGCAGACCCCGACAACCAACGGCCAGGGTTGTCGGGAAGAGGCCCTTGTCCTCATCAACATGGGGACAAGGTGCTTTGGGGTGGGGGGGCCGCACGGCCCCCCTTTCCCCAGGGCACCCCCCATGTTGAGGGCACGCGGCCTGGTACGGCTCAGGAGGGGGGGGGGGCGCTCGTTCGTCCCCACCCCTTTCCTGGCCTGCCAGGCTGCGTGCTCGGATGAGGGTCTGACATGGATTTGGGGGGAACCCCCACGCCGTTTTTTTTCGGCGTGGGGATTCCCTTTAAATCCATGCCAGCTTGCGGAGCTAGCGCTGCGGCATTTACTGCCTACGCTAGCTACGTAACCTGAAGTTACGTTCGAAATGAACGGACTGCTCCGTGTGTGGGCAAGTCCGTTCATTTTCAAAAGTCCCGCGGACTTTTGGCCGGCGGATTATCCGCTGGAGAAGTCCGTGCGTGTGTGGGCAAGTCCACACCCTCGGAAAGTCCAGCGGACCTAGCCGGAAAGTCCCGCGGGATTGTCCGCTGGACTAGGTCCGCCGGCAAAAGTCCGCACGTGTGTACGAGGCATAAGGGTTTTTGGACATCTACACAAGGAAAATTTTTGACAGGTAAATAATATGAATAAATAATGTTAAATGTACATATAATCTTTTGGGTTAATTGTTGCTGCAATGAACAGTCTGGTGACAGGGTCTCTTTAGGATATCATAGAATTACTGCAGTAAAAATCTGACAGACATGCTAATGCTTCCCCATTCCATACAAAATAATAAAAAAATAAAAATAAATAAAAGATTTTGACTGGACGACCCATCTACGACACCAGAGTGTTTCTTCCGTCATAAAAAAGCTTAGCATGCAAATTAAAGTGATACTAAAGTCTTTGTTATTTTTAACCACATGCCGACCGGGCCATAGCCAAAAGACGGCTACAGCGCGGTCGGCTTATTCTGGGAGGGCTTCCCCTCTGGGTAGGAAGGGGGTTTAAGTGCCCAGTGGCTAAGTGGTTAAAGAAAAAAAAAACATGTTACACTTACCTGCTCTGTACAGTGGTTTTGCACAGAGCAGCCTGGATCCTCCTCTTCTTGGATCCCTCGCCGGCGCTCTTGGCCCCTCCCTCCTGTTGAGTGCCCCCCACAGGAGTGCCACCCACAGCAGGGAGCCAGCCAGGCACCCACAGTAAGAAGCCAGCCACCCACAGGATCCAGCTACAGAGGATGCAGGAGCTAGCCAGGCACCCAGCCACAGCAGGGAGCCAGCCAGCCACCCACAGGAGCCAGCCACAGAGGATGCAGGAGCAGCCACAGCTACAGTACCCATAGGTAAGGTAGGAGGAGCGATACACAGCTCCAATTTTATTTCTACTTTGTGAGAGGTTGGGGCAGGGGTGAGAGTCATGGCACAAGGAGGGGGGTCCCCTGAGGACCAGAGTCAATGAAGGTGTTTACTGTACACTCTGTTAGATAGAGGCCCCCTCCAAGTCCCATTAGACTCCTTTTGTAGTCACTCATGGGGCCTGGAGGGGCTCTTTCTAACAGAGACTCTCTAATGGACACTGAAAGGGGCACCTCTGTTTGATAGTCTGTAATGGGTTTCTAAAGGGGATCTTTCTCTAATGGAGACTCTCCAATAAACACTGTTAGATAGAGACCCCTCTCCAGGTCCCATTAGACTCTATTGTAGTCTCTAATGGGGCCTGGAGGGGAAACTTTCTAAAAGACTCTCTAATGAACACAGAGAGGGCCTCTGTTAGAGAGAGACCCCCTCCAGGTCCCATTAGATTTGCCTGCTTCGCTTCCTGTATTTTGGTTATTGTTGAATGTGAAAATGTAGGGACGGGTCATGGGCGGGACCTGACAAGGGGCCCTTGCTTTATTTGGTCTGGGGGCCCTGAGTGTTGTCAGTCTGCCCCTGGATGGGGGGGGGGGGGCTCTCTTTTTCAGGATTAAAGACTAAGCCTCTCTCCCCTCCAGTAGCATTTAGTATGGGCCCTTACACTTTAAACATGAAAAATAGAGGCATTAACATTTTGGATTGCATACAAAAGAAGTTCTGTTCTCTTCTCTCACAAGACACGCCTTACCTGTCAGGAATGGCAGAGGCTCAGACCCCTTTCACACTGAAGGCGCTTTTCAGGCATTTTAGCGCTACAAATAGCGCCTGAAATCGCCTCTCAATGCTCCGCAGTGTAAAAAACCTGAGTGCTTTCACACTGGGGCGGTGTGCTTGCAGAACTGAAAAAAAAGTCCTGCAAGCAGCATCTTTGGGGCAGTGTGGGAGCGGTGTATACACCGCTCCTAATCTGCCCCTGCCATTGAAATCAATGGCCAGTGCTGCCAAAGTGCCTGCAAAGCGATTCGGCAGCGGTGCTTCGCGGGCACTTTTAACCCTTTCCTCGGCCGCTAGCAGGGTTAAAAACAGAAAAGTGCAGTTTAGCGCTGATGCTGCCACATCAGCTGTATGAAAGGGGTCTTACTGCAGGTCCTTTCTACACCCAATGCAGTAGTGGAGAACTTCTTTATACTGTTCAGTTGAAGCTGAATACTTTAAGAACCTCCAATGTGACTACAGGGAACACTTTGTTTCTTTGAGATCTTTATAGAAGAGGTAAGACCCTGTCACCAAAATATGCAGGTAAAAGCACCAAAAATCAACTATTGTAAATGTTTACTTGCAGCGTTTATACTTTGCAAATAAATGAAAGTTATTAATAAAATGTGCCTCTGAGCAGGGGCGGACTGACAACTCATGGGGCCCCCGGGCAATAGGAGATTATGGGCCCCCCAGGCAATCATAGATTATAGGGCCACACAGTATACACACACACAGCATACAATCACACAGTATACACATACATGTACACACAGTATACACAGACATGTTTCTATTGGCTGAGAAGGTACTGGAGAGGTGGGGCAGCTATAATCTTTGGATTTTTAGACCAAAAGGATGTCGGTAAGGGACATTTCAGAGACAGATGTAAAAAAAAAACACAGATTTTGACATACTGTCCCTGGTCTTACTGAGGCTGGCAACCCTGATGGGGCCCCCTAGTGGCCCGGGGGCCCTCGGGCAGTGCCCGAATGGTCAGTCCGCCCCTGCCTCTGAGCACCCTAACATTTTTGACAAATGCAGAGAGTCAATCCCCTACCACAGCTCTTCCCTCCTGGCAAGGCATTCTTTGGGAGTGTCTAATTATTGCCTGTGCTAGCCCAACTATATCTTGTTGTGTCTGTTGTCTCTGACACCGAAGATTCATTGAATTGTATGTGCTGTCCTTTGGCATTGTCAAGGGCTGCATTTGAGGCCCCTCCATATCAAGAAGGTTGACAACCAGTGCTATAGGTCACTAGAATGACAGCGCTAAATCAGCTGGGGCTGCTGACACCATGTCCAACATGGTGGCAACATGCAGCAGTCTCAGGGTTTTTGGACATCTACACAAGGAAAAATTTGACAGGTAAATAATATTAATCAATAATGTTCAATGTACATATAATCTTTCGGCTTAATTGTTGCTGCAATGAACAGTCTGGTGACAGGGTCTCTTTAGGATATCATAGAATTACTGCAGTAAAAATCTGACAGACATTCTAATGCTTCTCCATTCCATACAAAATAATAAAAAAACATAAAATATTTTGCCTGGACGACCCATCTATGACACCAGAGTGTTTCTTCTGTCATAAAAAGCTTAGCATGCAAATTAAAGTGATACTAAAGTCTTTGTTATTTTTAACCACATGCCGACCGGGCCATAGCCAAAAGATGGCTACAGCGTGGTTGGCTTATTCTGGGAGGGCGTCCCCTCTGGTTAGGAAGGGGGTTTAAGTGCCCAGTGGGTAAGTGGTTAAAAAAAAAAAACATGTTACACTTACCTGCTCTGTACAGTGGTTTTGCACAGTGCAGCCCGGATCCTCCTCTTCTTGGATGCCTCGCCGGCACTCTTGGCCCCTCCCTCCTGTTGAGTGCCCCCCACAGGAGTGCCACCCACAGCAGGGAGCCAGCCAGGCACCCACAGCAGGAAGCCAGCCACCCATAGCAGGGAACCAGCCACCCACAGGATCCAGCTACAGAGGATGCAGGAGCTAGAGCTAGCCAGGCACCCAGCCACAGCAGGGAGTCGGCCAGCCACCCACACGAACCAGCCACAGGGGATGCAGGAGCAGCCACAGCTACAGTACCCATAGGTAAGGTAAGAGGAGCGCTACACAGCTCCAATTTTATTTCTACTTTGTGAGAGGTTGGGGCAGGGGTGAGAGTCATGGCACAAGGAGGGGGTCCCCTGAGGACCAGAGTAAATGAAGGTGTTTACTGTACACTCTGTTAGATAGAGGCCCCCTCCAAGTCCCATTAGACTCCTTTTTGGTCACTCATGGGGCCTGGAGGAGCTCTTTCTAACAGAGACTCTCTAATGGACACTGAAAGTTGCACCTCTGTTTGATAGTCTGTAATGGGTTCTGAAGGGGGGGTCTCTCTCTAATGGAGACTCTCCAATGAACACTGTTAGAGAGAGACACCCCCCCCCCCCCTTAGGGTTGCCACCTTTTCTTCAAATCAAACCCGAACGCAGCAATTTCTTTTTTTTTAATAGTATAAACTATACACATATTTTGCTATTAAATAACATTTCTATTTATGCAGACTCTGATGTAAGGGAGAACTCTGGGGACTCTGAGGAATGCTCTGAAAACCCTGATTTAAGGGGGGAAACACTCAGCACTCTGATGTACGCAGAGGACTCTGCTGTAAGGGGGAACACTGTGGCCTCTGGTGTAAAGGGGAACTCTGATGTAAGGGGTGCTCTGAGAACCCTGATTTACCTTAGTGTACTCACTCAGAGGCATGAGAGAGAAGGGGGGGAGACTTCAATCACAGACAGGGATGGATGGTTCAGATGTATCTGAGACTGCTAGACTTCCAATTTCTGGCCCCCACTATCCTTTTCTGAGGCACAGTGCCAGGGATTGGAGTGTAGGCAGACACAGAGGGGTAGGGGTGGGAGAAAGAGATGCAGATTGATCCCTCTCTCCTCTCCCGCCGGTGTGGGGGGTCCCCCACCCCCCACACTGGCGGGAGAGGAGAGAGGGATCAGTGGGGGGGGGTCCAGTCTGAATAATGTGTCCGGGTTTCAGGCAGTCTGAAACCTTGACGCATGACTCCAAACTCGAACTGTCAGGGTGAATCCTGGACAGGTGGCAACCCTACCCCCCCCTCCAGGTCCCATTAGACTCTATTGTAGTCTCTAATGGGGCCTGGAGGGGAAAGTTTCTAAAGGACTCTCTAATAGACACAGAGAGGGCCTCTGTTAGAGAGAGACCCCGCCTCCAGGTCCCATTAGAGTGGCCTGCTTCACTTCCTGTATTTTGGTTATTGTTGAATGTGAAAATGTAGGGGCGGGTCATGGGCGGGACCTGACAAGGGGCCCTTGCTTTATTTGGTCTGGGGGCCCTGAGTGTTGTCAGTCCGCCCCTGGATGGGGGGGGGGCTCTCTTTTTCAGGATTAAAGAGTAAGCCTCTCTCCCCTCCAGTAGCATTTAGTATGGGCCCTTACACTTTAAACATGAAAAATAGAGGCATTAACATATATTGGGGGGGGGGGGCACAGTATACTTTCAGGTCCCTCCCCCCTAGCCCTGCATAATGGGGTCCCCTTACCCCTCAGGTATACAGGGTGAAGACTCTCTTTACTGTAAACTGCTAGGAGTCATAACAACTACAAGGCAAGGGTCCCCAAACTAAGCACTGTGAGGGGCCCATCCACCTCAGGCCTCTGCTTTATTGCACACTGTCAGGGGCCCCTCATCTTTAGTCTTATAGGATAGGGGCCCCTCCACCTCAGACCTGCAGACTGAGGGCCCCCTTTACTGTCAGGGGCCAATACACGTTATAAGTGCAGGGTAAATGGTCCTTCTCATAATGACACCTTGAGGGGGCCCCTTAACCTCAGACCTCCAGGGCAAGGCCCCCTTTACTGCCAGTACTGTCGGGTCCCTTTTTCTCAGGCATAGAAGGTAAGCTGCCCCCATTAGCACTCAATATGGGGCCCTTCAACTTTAAGTCTGCACAAGAGGGGGGCTCAATGTATACTTTCAGGGGCCCCTCCTCACGCATACAGGGTGATGACCCCTTTCTCTTTTACAGGGTGATGGTGACAAGGCCTTCCACCTCAGACCTGCTGGGCAAAGCTCAATTTACTGCTGAGGAGGTCATACTTTTCAAACCTACACAGTGATGGGCCCCTTCACCTCAGATCTGCACTGCCCCCAGCAGGCTGTAGTTGTCTCAGTCTCCCGCACCCCTCCCTCTCATGGTCACTGAGAGGAGTGTGGAGGGTATGACAGTATATACAGGAGAGGAGTGTGGAGGGTATGACAGTGGGCAGTATGTGCAGGAGAGGAGTATGGAGGGTATGACAGTGGGCAGTATATACAGGAGAGGAAAATTAAAACTACACGAACTACACTACACCCTGTCTGGACAGATGTGTGTAGTTTTATTGTGTGTATCGTTCGTCTCCCCACCGGTAGACCTGTTTGAGAACCATCACAGGCCAACCTATATATATTTCATTGAACACTGGCTGAGATTCTTGGAAGTTAATATTGCTGAGTAAGGATGAGCTCAGGCGTGTTCGCAACCCGCACGTACAGAGCCCACCAGAAAGTCGGCACTGCACAGCGCTAATCACAAGCAGCGAGACATTGTCCCGATGTGCGGCTGCAGAGATCAGGAAATGTCTCACCGCTTGTGATCAGCGATGTGCAGTGCTGACTTCCTGGCGGGCTCTGCACGTGTGGTTTGCGAACACGCCTGAGCTCACCCTTACTGCTGAGGCTGAATGAAGATGAAACCCCCTCCCTCCTTATAACTACGGGGTCTTGTGGAAATTTTTAAAAGTGAATCAGATCTTTATAATTAAAAAATCTCTGGTAAGAAGCGTGACTTTATGTGGGGACGGACTCTCTATGAGCACCTTTTCATGCTGGGTCTGTTGATTCTATACACAGATTAATCACTGGGATATTTAATATTCAATTGAACTGTCAGTAGTGGATTTATGTATATGAATCCTCATGAAGGACTTTTTAAGGATTATTGACTGACATTGCACTTTATATACACAGTTTTTTTCTTACTATTTTATTACTGTTGGATGTATATTTGTTGCTATCTTTTGCTCACTTAGAAGCGCAGCAAGTCACTTTTAAATCTCTTTTTCTGAGTCTTGTATTTGGCCCTACTGGGCTGCGGCTCGCACAACTGTTCATTTTTTATTTTTCTGATCAATGATTTGATTAATTTTAAATATTTTTTTTATTTTTTGCACATTTGGTGGGATAATTCATACAATTGCACTGCTATGTAAACAGCAGAAAACCCAGCGCTGTGCTCTGGTAATTTGTATATAGAGGGTTTAGGTTAGACTTTATAGAAAGTTTGAATAACACAGGGTGACATGGAATGGTGATCAGGTGACATGATGTGGACATACACAGAGTGCTGGGGGAGGATTATATAGTGATGTGTGCCAGCTTGGGAGATGTGTAAAGCCTCATACACACGATCGGATCGTGGGCCAACTTTCCCGTTGGCCCCAAGTTGGTATTGCATACACACGGTCTGACTTTTTAGGCAACCAACACGAACGTAGTGACGTTTCAACGTACTGACGACACTTCAAAAGAGCACGTTCGAATACTCCAGTGCCACCTTTGGTCAACTTCTATATTGTTGTCTGATCTTTTGCATTGGTTCTGAGCATGCGTGTTTGTACTTTGGACAAAAGTCCATTGGTTTTGTGTACACACGGTTGGACTTTGGTCCATCGGACTTTTGTTGGCAGAAAGTTGGTCCGTTCGCACAGCCAACAAAAGTCAGATGAAACCTGCAAAAAGTTGGTCCGATGGAGCGTACACATGGTCGGATGTTGGTCCAAACCAGCTAATTTGCAAAGTCAGATCGTGTGTACGGGCCTTTAGGTGTGAGGAAGGCTACACACTCAGCAGACTCTCCACACACTCCCTGCTCATCCCATCCTCATTAGGTGATCCCTTGTCATGTCCTGCAAACCAATCCTCCGGAGTCCTGATATAGAAGTGTCAGCTCACCTCCCCAGACCTTCCTCCGATCATCACCTCCCTCCTCCTCCCTGTACACAAGCCGTGCTCCTCCCCCTCTGGGTTTCTCAGCATGGCAATGGAGATGAGGGAGAGGGGAGGAGTGAATGAGACTCTGAGGCTCTGCATACACAGCTAGGCGATACATTTACTATATGAAGCCGTGCTGAGCCAACCAGTGCTGCGTGTCTGTGCCCACCAATGCTGCCTGCCCACCAGTGCTGCCTGTCTGTGCCCATCAGTGCTGCCTGCCCACCAGTGCTGCCTATCTATGCCCACCAGTGCTTCATGCTCACCAGTGCTGCCTATCTGTGCCCACCAGTGCTGCCTGCCCACCAGTGCTGCCTATCTGTGCCCACCAGTGCTGCCTGCCCACCAGTGCTGCCTATCTGTGCCCTCCAGTGCTGCCTGCCCACCAGTGCTGCCTATCTGTGCCCACCAGTGCTGCCTATCTGTGCTGCCTATCTGTGCCCACCAGTGCTGCCTCCCCACAGTGCTGCCTATCTGTGCCCACCAGTGCTGCCTGCCCACCAGTGCTGCCTATCTGTGCCCACCAGTGCTACCTCCCCACAGTGCTGCCTTTCTGTGCCCACCAGTGCTGCCTTCCCACCAGTGCTGCCTATCTGTGCCCACCAGTGCTGCCTATCTGTGCCCACCAGTGCTGCCCGACCAACAGTGCTGCCTATCTGTGCCCACCAGTGCTGCCTATCGCTTCCTATCTGTGCCCACCAGTGCTGCCTGCCCACCAGTGCTGCCTATCTGTGCCCACCAGTGCTGCCTGCCCACCAGTGCTGCCTATCTGTGCCCACCAGTGCTGCCTGTGCCCACCAGTGCTGCCTATCCAGTGCCCACCAGTGCTGCCTGCCCACAGTGCTGCCTATCTGTGCCCACCAGTGCTTCCTGCCCACCAGTGCTGCCTATCTGTGCCCACCAGTGCTGCCTGCCCACCAGTGCTGCCTGCCCACAAGTGCTGCCTATCTGTGCCCTCCAGTGGTGCCTATCGCTGCCTATCTGTGCCCACCAGTGCTGCCTGCCCACCAGTGCTGCCTATCTGATCCCACCAGTGCTGCCTGCCCAACAGTGCTGCCTATCTGTGCCCACCAATGCTGCCTGCCCACCAGTGTTGCCTATCTGTGCCCACCAGTGCTGCCTGCCCACCAGTGCTGCCTATCTGTGCCCACCAGTGCTACCTCCCCACAGTGCTGCCTTTCTGTGCCCACCAGTGCTGCATGCCCACCAGTGCTGCCTATCTGTGCCCACCAGTGCTGCCTATCGCTGCCCACCAGTGCTGCCTATCTATGCCCACCAGTGCTGCCTATGGCTGCCTATCTGTGCCCACCAGTGCTGCCTGACCACCAGTGCTGCCTATCTGTGCCCACCAGTGCTGCCTGCCCACCAGTGCTGCCTATCTGTGCCAACCAGTGCTGCCTGCCCACCAGTGCTGCCTATCTGTGCCCGCCAGTGCTGCCTGCCCACCAGTGCTGCCTATCTGTGCCCACCAGTGCTGCCTGCCCACCAGTGCTGCCTATCTTTGCCCACCAGTGCTGCCTCCCCACAGTGCTGCCTATCTGTGCCCACCAGTGCTGCCTGCCCACCAGTGCTGCCAATCTGTGCCCACCAGTGCTGCCTGCCCACCAGTGCTGCCTATCTTTGCCCACCAGTGCTGCCTGCCCACCAGTGCTGCCTATCTGTGCCCACCAGTGCTGCCTGCCCACCAGTGCTGCCTATCTGTGCCCACCAGTGCTGCCTGCCCACCAGTGCTGCCTATCTGTGCCCACCAGTGATGCCTGCCCACAAGTGCAGCCTATCTGTGCCCACCAGTGCTGCCTGTCCACCAGTGCTGCCTATCTTTGCCCACCATTGCTGCCTGCCCACCAGTGCTGCCTATCTGTGCCCACCAGTGCTGCCTGTCCACCAGTGCTGCCTATCTTTGCCCACCATTGCTGCCTGCCCACCAGTGCTGCCTATCTGTGCCCTCCAGTGGTGCCTGCCCTCCAGTGCTGCCTATCTGTGCCCACCAGTGCTGCCTATCTGTGCCCACCAGTGCTGCCTGCCTACCAGCGCAGCCTATCTGTGCCCAACAGTGCTGTCTATCTGTGCCCACCAGTGCTGCCTGCCCACCAGTGCTGCCTATCTGTGCCCACCAGTGCTGCCTGCCCACCAGTGCTGCACGCCCTCCAGTGCGGCCTATCTGTGCCCACCAGTGCTGCCTGCCCACCAGTGCTGCCTATCTGAATGAATGACTTGTATAGCGCAACCTATGCGAACTGAATCGCCTCAGGGCGCTTTTTGCCACTGGTGTCCATCTGTGGTATAGTGCGGTCCTTGCCCTGTGGAGTCCTGACACGCTTACAAACACATACACATACAACATACACATATTTGGCCAATTTTATCGACAGGATCTAATTAACCTACCAGCATGTCTTTGGAGTGTGGGAGGAAACCGGAGTACCCGGAGGAAACCCACGCAAGCACAGGGAGAACATGCAAACTCCAGGCAGAAGGTGTCATGTCACTGTGCCCAACAGTGCTGCCTGACCCCCAGTGCTGCCTATCTGTGCCCACCAGTGCTGCCTGCCCACCAGTGCTGCCTATCTGTGCCCACCAGTGCTGCCTGCCCGCCAGTGCTGCCTTTCTATGCCCACCAGTGCTGCCTATCGCTGCCTATATGTGCCCATCAGTTCTGCATGCCCACCAGTGCTGCCTATCTGTGCCCACCAGTGCGGCCTGTCCACCAGTGCTGCCTATCTGTGCCCAACAGTGCTGCCTGACCACCAGTGCTGCCTATCTGTGCCCACCAGTGCTACCTCCCCACAGTGCTGCCTTTCTGTGCCCACCAGTGCTGCCTTCCCACCAGTGCTGCCTATCTGTGCCCACAAGTGCTGCCCGACCACCAGTGCTGCCTATCTGTGCCCACCAGTGCTGCCTATCGCTTCCTATCTGTGCCCACCAGTGCTGCCTGCCCACCAGTGCTGCCTACCAGTGCTGCCTATCTGTGCCCACCAGTGCTGCCTGCCCACCAGTGCTGCCTATCTGTGCCCACCAGTGCTGCCTGCCCCACAGTGCTGCCTATCTGTGCCCACCAGTGCTGCCTGCCCACCAGTGCTGCCTATCTGTGCCCACCAGTGCTGCCTGCCCACAGTGCTGCCTATCTGTGCCAACCAGTGCTGCCTGCCCACCAGTGCTGCCTATCTGTGCCCACCAGTGCTGCCTGCCCACCAGTGCTGCCTATCTGTGCCCACCAGTGCTGCCTGCCCACAAGTGCTGCCTATCTGTGCCCTCCAGTGCCCACCAGTGGTGCCTATCGCTGCCTATCTGTGCCCACCAGTGCTGCCTGCCCACCAGTGCTGCCTATCTGATCCCACCAGTGCGGCCTGCCCACCAGTGCTGCCTATCTGTGACCACCAGTGCTGCCTGCCCACAAGTGCTGCCTATCTGTGCCCACCAGTGCTGCCTATCGCTGCCTATCTGTGCCCACCAGTGCTGCCTGCCACCAGTGCTGCCTATCTGATCCCACCAGTGCTGCCTATCTGATCCCACCAGTGCGGCCTGCCCACCAGTGCTGCCTATCTGTGACCACCAGTGCTGCCTGCCCACAGGTGCTGCCTATCTGTGCCCACCAGTGCTGCCTGCCCACCAGTGCTGCCTATCTGATCCCACCAGTGCTGCCTGCCCACCAGTGCTGCCTATCGCTGCCTATCGCTGCCTATCTGTGCCCAACAGTGCTGCCTGACCACCAGTGCTGCCTATCTGTGCCCACCAGTGCTGCCTGCCCACCAGTGCTGCCTATCTGTGCCAACCAGTGCTGCCTATCTTTGCCCACCAGTGCTGCCTGCCCACCAGTGCTGCCTATCTGTGCCCACCAGTGCTGCCTCCCCACAGTGCTGCCTATCTGTGCCCACCAGTGCTGCCTCCCCACAGTGCTGCCTATCTGTGCCCACCAGTGCTGCCTGCCCACCAGTGCTGCCTATCTGATCCCACCAGTGTGGCCTGCCCACCAGTGCTGCCTATCTGTGACCACCAGTGCTGCCTGCCCACAAGTGCTGCCTATCTGTGCCCACCAGTGCTGCCTATCGCTGCCTATCTGTGCCCACCAGTGCTGCCTGCCCACCAGTGCTGCCTATCTGATCCCACCAGTGCTGCCTATCTGATCCCACCAGTGCGGCCTGCCCACCAGTGCTGCCTATCTGTGACCACCAGTGCTGCCTGCCCACAAGTGCTGCCTATCTGTGCCCACCAGTGCTGCCTATCGCTGCCTATCTGTGCCCACCCGTGCTGCCTGCCCACCAGTGCTGCCTATCTGATCCCACCAGTGCTGCCTGCCCACCAGTGCTGCCTATCTGTGACCACCAGTGCTGCCTGCCCGCCAGTGATGCCTATCTATGCCCACCAGTGCTGCCTATCGCTGCCTATATGTGCCCATCAGTTCTGCATGCCCACCAGTGCTGCCTATCTATGCCCACCAGTGCTGCCTACCGCTGCCTATCTGTGCCCACCAGTGCTGCCTGCCCACCAGTGCTGCCTATCTATGCCTATCTGTGCCCAACAGTGCTGCCTGACCACCAGTGCTGCCTATCTGTGCCCACCAGTGCTGCCTGCCCACCAGTGCTGCCTATCTGATCCCACCAGTGCTGCCTGCCCACCAGTGCTGCCTATCTGTGACCACCAGTGCTGCCTGCCCACAAGTGCTGCCTATCTGTGCCCACCAGTGCTGCCTATCGCTGCCTATCTGTGCCCACCAGTGCTGCCTACCCACCAGTGCTGCCTATCTGATCCCACCAGTGCTGCCTATCTGATCCCACCAGTGCGGCCTGCCCACCAGTGCTGCCTATCTGTGCCCACACGTGCTGCCTGCCCACCAGTGCTGCCTATCTGTGCCCACCAGTGCTGCCTGCCCACCAGTGCTGCCTATCTGTGCCCACCAGTGCTGCCTGCCCACCAGTACTGCCTATCTGTGCCCACCAGTGCTGCCTGCCCACCAGTGCTGCCTATCTGTGACCACCAGTGCTGCCTGCCCGCCAGTGCTGCCTATCTATGCCCACCAGTGCTGCCTATCGCTGCCTATATGTGCCCATCAGTTCTGCATGCCCACCAGTGCTGCCTATCTATGCCCACCAGTGCTGCCTATCGCTTCCTATCTGTGCCCACCAGTGCTGCCTGCCCACCAGTGCTGCCTATCTATGCCTATCTGTGCCCAACAGTGCTGCCTGACCACCAGTGCTGCCTATCTGTGCCCACCAGTGCTGCCTGCCCACCAGTGCTGCCTATCTGATCCCACCAGTGCGGCCTGCCCACCAGTGCTGCCTATCTGTGACCACCAGTGCTGCCTGCCCACAAGTGCTGCCTATCTGTGCCCACCAGTGCTGCCTATCTCTGCCTATCTGTGCCCACCAGTGCTGCCTGCCCACCAGTGCTGCCTATCTGATCCCACCAGTGCTGCCTATCTGTGACCACCAGTGCTGCCTGCCCACAAGTGCTGCCTATCTGTGCCCACCAGTGCTGCCTATCGCTGCCTATCTGTGCCCACCAGTGCTGCCTGCCCACCAGTGCTGCCTATCTGATCCCACCAGTGCTGCCTATCTGATCCCACCAGTGCGGCCTGCCCACCAGTGCTGCCTATTTGTGACCACCAGTGCTGCCTGCCCACAAGTGCTGCCTATCTGTGCCCACCAGTGGTGCCTATCGCTGCCTATCTGTGCCCACCAGTGCTGCCTGCCCACCAGTGCTGCCTATCTGATCCCACCAGTGCGGCCTGCCCACCAGTGCTGCCTATCTGTGACCACCAGTGCTGCCTGCCCACAAGTGCTGCCTATCTGTGCCCACCAGTGCTGCCTATCGCTGCCTATCTGTGCCCACCAGTGCTGCCTATCTGATCCCACCAGTGCTGCCTGCCCACCAGTGCTGCCTATCTGTGACCACCAGTGCTGCCTGCCCACAAGTGCTGCCTATCTGTGCCCACCAGTGCTGCCTATCGCTGCCTATCTGTGCCCACCAGTGCTGCCTGCCCACCAGTGCTGCCTGCCCACCAGTGCTGCCTATCGCTGCCTATCTGTGCCCAACAGTGCTGCCTGACCACCAGTGCTGCCTATCTGTGCCCACCAGTGCTGCCTGCCCACCAGTGCTGCCTATCTGTGCCAACCAGTGCTGCCTATCTTTGCCCACCAGTGCTGCCTATCTGTGCCCACCAGTGCTGCCTGCCCACCACTGCTGCCTATCTGTGCCCACCAGTGCTGCCTCCCCACAGTGCTGCCTATCTGTGCCCACCAGTGCTGCCTCCCCACAGTGCTGCCTATCTGTGCCCCCCAGTGCTGCCTATCTGATCCCACCAGTGCGGCCTGCCCACCAGTGCTGCCTATCTGTGACCACCAGTGCTGCCTGCCCACAAGTGCTGCCTATCTGTGCCCACCAGTGCTGCCTATCGCTGCCTATCTGTGCCCACCAGTGCTGCCTGCACACCAGTGCTGCCTATCTGATCCCACCAGTGCTGCCTATCTGATCCCACCAGTGCGGCCTGCCCACCAGTGCTGCCTATCTGTGACCACCAGTGCTGCCTGCCCACAAGTGCTGCCTATCTGTGACCACCAGTGCTGCCTATCGCTGCCTATCTGTGCCCACCAGTGCTGCCTGCCCACCAGTGCTGCCTATCTGATCCCACCAGTGCTGCCTGCCCACCAGTGCTGCCTATCTGTGACCACCAGTGCTGCCTGCCCGCCAGTGCTGCCTATCTATGCCCACCAGTGCTGCCTATCGCGGTTTATATGTGCCCATCAGTTCTGCATGCCCACCAGTGCTGCCTATCTATGCCCACCAGTGCTGCCTATCGCTCCCTATCTGTGCCCACCAGTGCTGCCTGCCCACCAGTGCTGCCTATCTATGCCTATCTGTGCCCAACAGTGCTGCCTGACCACCAGTGCTGCCTATCTGTGCCCACCAGTGCTGCCTGCCCACCAGTGCTGCCTATCTGTGCCCACCAGTGCTGCCTGCCCACCAGTGCTGCCTATCTGTGACCACCGGTGCTGCCTGCCCACAAGTGCTGCCTATCTGTGCCCACCAGTGCTGCCTATCTCTGCCTATCTGTGCCCACCAGTGCTGCCTGCCCACCAGTGCTGCCTATCTGATCCCACCAGTGCGGCCTGCCCACCAGTGCTGCCTATCTGTGACCACCAGTGCTGTGTGCCCACAAGTGCTGCCTATCTGTGCCCACCAGTGCTGCCTATCTGTGCCCACCAGTGCTGCCTGCCCACCAGTGCTGCCTATCTGATCCCACCAGTGCTGCCTGCCCACCAGTGCTGCCTATCTCTGCCTATCTGTGCCCACCAGTGCTGCCTGCCCACCAGTGCTGCCTATCTGATCCCACCAGTGCTGCCTATCTGATCCCACCAGTGCGGCCTGCCCACCAGTGCTGCCTATCTGTGACCACCAGTGCTGCCTGCCCACAAGTGCTGCCTATCTGTGCCCACCAGTGCTGCCTATCGCTGCCTATCTGTGCCCACCAGTGCTGCCTGCCCACCAGTGCTGCCTATCTGATCCCACCAGTGCTGCCTGCCCACCAGTGCTGCCTATCTGTGCCCACCAGTGCTGCCTATCGCTGCCTATCTGTGCCCAACAGTGCTGCCTGACCACCAGTGCTGCCTATCTGTGCCCACCAGTGCTGCCTGCCCACCAGTGCTGCCTATCTGTGCCAACCAGTGCTGCCTGCCCACCAGTGCTGCCTATCTTTGCCCGCCAGTGCTGCCTGCCCACCAGTGCTGCCTATCTGTGCCCACCAGTGCTGCCTGCCCACCAGTGCTGCCTATCTGTGCCCACCAGTGCTGCCTGCCCACCAGTGCTGCCTATCTGTGACCACCAGTGCTGCCTGCCCACAAGTGCTGCCTATCTGTGCCCACCAGTGCTGCCTATCGCTGCCTATCTGTGCCCACCAGTGCTGCCTGCCCACCAGTGCTGCCTATCTGATCCCACCAGTGCTGCCTGCCCACCAGTGCTGCCTATCTGTGCCCACCAGTGCTGCCTGCCCGCCAGTGATGCCTATCTATGCCCACCAGTGCTGCCTATCGCTGCCTATATGTGCCCATCAGTTCTGCATGCCCACCAGTGCTGCCTATCTATGCCCACCAGTGCTGCCTATCGCTGCCTATCTGTGCCCACCAGTGCTGCCTGCCCACCAGTGCTGCCTATCTATGCCTATCTGTGCCCAACAGTGCTGCCTGACCACCAGTGCTGCCTATCTGTGCCCACCAGTGCTGCCTGCCCACCAGTGCTGCCTATCTGATCCCACCAGTGCGGCCTGCCCACCAGTGCTGCCTATCTGTGACCACCAGTGCTGCCTGCCCACAAGTGCTGCCTATCTGTGCCCACCAGTGCTGCCTATCGCTGCCTATCTGTGCCCACCAGTGCTGCCTGCCCACCAGTGCTGCCTATCTGATCCCACCAGTGCTGCCTATCTGATCCCACCAGTGCGGCCTGCCCACCAGTGCTGCCTATCTGTGCCCACACGTGCTGCCTGCCCACCAGTGCTGCCTATCTGTGCCCACCAGTTCTGCCTGCCCACCAGTGCTGCCTATCTGTGCCCACCAGTGCTGCCTGCCCACCAGTACTGCCTATCTGTGCCCACCAGTGCTGCCTGCCCACCAGTGCTGCCTATCTGTGACCACCAGTGCTGCCTGCCCGCCAGTGCTGCCTATCTATGCCCACCAGTGCTGCCTATCGCTGCCTATATGTGCCCATCAGTTCTGCATGCCCACCAGTGCTGCCTATCTATGCCCACCAGTGCTGCCTATCGCTTCCTATCTGTGCCCACCAGTGCTGCCTATCTATGCCTATCTGTGCCCAACAGTGCTGCCTGACCACCAGTGCTGCCTATCTGTGCCCACCAGTGCTGCCTGACCACCAGTGCTGCCTATCTGATCCCACCAGTGCGGCCTGCCCACCAGTGCTGCCTATCTGTGACCACCAGTGCTGCCTGCCCACAAGTGCTGCCTATCTGTGCCCACCAGTGCTGCCTATCTCTGCCTATCTGTGCCCACCAGTGCTGCCTGCCCACCAGTGCTGCCTATCTGATCCCACCAGTGCTGCCTATCTGTGACCACCAGTGCTGCCTGCCCACAAGTGCTGCCTATCTGTGCCCACCAGTGCTGCCTATCGCTGCCTATCTGTGCCCACCAGTGCTGCCTATCTGATCCCACCAGTGCTGCCTATCTGATCCCACCAGTGCGGCCTGCCCACCAGTGCTGCCTATCTGTGACCACCAGTGCTGCCTGCCCCCAAGTGCTGCCTATCTGTGCCCACCAGTGCTGCCTGCCCACCAGTGCTGCCTACCAGTGCTGCCTATCTGTGCCCACCAGTGCTGCCTGCCCACCAGTGCTGCCTATCTGATCCCACCAGTGCGGCCTGCCCACCAGTGCTGCCTATCTGTGACCACCAGTGCTGCCTGCCTACAAGTGCTGCCTATCTGTGCCCACCAGTGCTGCCTCTCGCTGCCTATCTGTGCCCACCAGTGCTGCCTATCTGATCCCACCAGTGCTGCCTGCCCACCAGTGCTGCCTATCTGTGACCACCAGTGCTGCCTGCCCACAAGTGCTGCCTATCTGTGCCCACCAGTGCTGCCTATCGCTGCCTATCTGTGCCCACCAGTGCTGCCTGCCCACCAGTGCTGCCTATCTGTGCCCACCAGTGCTGCCTATCGCTGCCTATCTGTGCCCAACAGTGCTGCCTGACCACCAGTGCTGCCTATCTGTGCCCACCAGTGCTGCCTGCCCACCAGTGCTGCCTATCTGTGCCAACCAGTGCTGCCTATCTGTGCCCACCAGTGCTGCCTGCCCACCAGTGCTGCCTATCTGTGCCCACCAGTGCTGCCACCCCACAGTGCTGCCTATCTGTGCCCACCAGTGCTGCCTCCCCACAGTGCTGCCTATCTGTGCCCACCAGTGCTGCCTATCTGATCCCACCAGTGCGGCCTGCCCACCAGTGCTGCCTATCTGTGACCACCAGTGCTGCCTGCCCACAAGTGCTGCCTATCTGTGCCCACCAGTGCTGCCTATCGCTGCCTATCTGTGCCCACCAGTGCTGCCTGCACACCAGTGCTGCCTATCTGATCCCACCAGTGCTGCCTATCTGATCCCACCAGTGCGGCCTGCCCACCAGTGCTGCCTATCTGTGACCACCAGTGCTGCCTGCCCACAAGTGCTGCCTATCTGTGCCCACCAGTGCTGCCTATTGCTGCCTATCTGTGCCCACCAGTGCTGCCTGCCCACCAGTGCTGCCTATCTGATCCCACCAGTGCTGCCTGCCCACCAGTGCTGCCTATCTGTGACCACCAGTGCTGCCTGCCCGCCAGTGCTGCCTATCTATGCCCACCAGTGCTGCCTATCGCGGCCTATATGTGCCCATCAGTTCTGCATGCCCACCAGTGCTGCCTATCTATGCCCACCAGTGCTGCCTATCGCTGCCTATCTGTGCCCACCAGTGCTGCCTGCCCACCAGTGCTGCCTATCTATGCCTATCTGTGCCCAACAGTGCTGCCTGACCACCAGTGCTGCCTATCTGTGCCCACCAGTGCTGCCTGCCCACCAGTGCTGCCTATCTGATCCCACCAGTGCGGCCTGCCCACCAGTGCTGCCTATCTGTGACCACCGGTGCTGCCTGCCCACAAGTGCTGCCTATCTGTGCCCACCAGTGCTGCCTATCTCTGCCTATCTGTGCCCACCAGTGCTGCCTGCCCACCAGTGCTGCCTATCTGATCCCACCAGTGCGGCCTGCCCACCAGTGCTGCCTATCTGTGACCACCAGTGCTGCCTGCCCACAAGTGCTGCCTATCTGTGCCCACCAGTGCTGCCTATCGCTGCCTATCTGTGCCCACCAGTGCTGCCTGCCCACCAGTGCTGCCTATCTGATCCCACCAGTGCTGCCTGCCCACCAGTGCTGCCTATCTGTGCCCACCAGTGCTGCCTATCGCTGCCTATCTGTGCCCAACAGTGCTGCCTGACCACCAGTGCTGCCTATCTGTGCCCACCAGTGCTGCCTGCCCACCAGTGCTGCCTATCTGTGCCAACCAGTGCTGCCTGCCCACCAGTGCTGCCTATCTTTGCCCGCCAGTGCTGCCTGCCCACCAGTGCTGCCTATCTGTGCTCACCAGTGCTGCCTGCCCACCAGTGCTGCCTATCTGTGCCCACCAGTGCTGCCTGCCCACCAGTGCTGCCTATCTGTGACCACCAGTGCTGCCTGCCCACAAGTGCTGCCTATCTGTGCCCACCAGTGCTGCCTATCGCTGCCTATCTGATCCCACCAGTGCTGCCTATCTGATCCCACCAGTACGGCCTGACCACCAGTGCTGCCTGCCCACAAGTGCTGCCTATCTGTGCCCACCAGTGCTGCCTGCCCACCAGTGCTTCCTATCTGATCCCACCAGTGCTGCCTGCCCACCAGTGCTGCCTATCTGTGACCACCAGTGCTGCCTATCTGTGCCCACCAGTGCTGCCTGCCCACCAGTGCTGCCTATCTGTGCCCACCAGTGCTGTCTCCCCACAGTGCTGCCTATCTGTGCCCACCAGTGCTGCCTCCCCACAGTGCTGCCTATCTGTGCCCACCAGTGCTGCCTGCCCACCAGTGCTGCCTATCTGTGCCCACCAGTGCTGCCTATCTGTGCCCACACGTGCTGCCTGCCCACCAGTGCTGCCTGCCCACCAGTGCTGCCTATCTGTGCCCACCAGTGCTGCCTGCCCACCAGTGCTGCCTATCTGTGACCACCAGTGCTGCCTGCCCGCCAGTGCTGCCTATCGCTGCCTATATGTGCCCATCAGTTCTGCATGCCCACCAGTGCTGCCTATCTATGCCCACCAGTGCTGCCTATCGCTGCCTATCTGTGCCCACCAGTGCTGCCTGCCCACCAGTGCTGCCTATCTATGCCTATCTGTGCCCAACAGTGCTGCCTGCCCACCAGTGCTGCCTATCTGATCCCACCAGTGCGGCCTGCCCACCAGTGCTGCCTATCTGTGACCACCAGTGCTGCCTGCCCACAAGTGCTGCCTATCTGTGCCCACCAGTGCTGCCTGCCCACCAGTGCTGCCTGCCCACCAGTGCTGCCTATCTGATCCCACCAGTGCTGCCTATCTGATCCCACCAGTGCGGCCTGCCCACCAGTGCTGCCTATCTGTGACCACCAGTGCTGCCTGCCCACAAGTGCTTCCTATCTGTGCCCACCAGTGCTGCCTATCTGTGCCCACCAGTGCTGCCTGCCCACCAGTGCTGCCTATCTGATCCCACCAGTGCTGCCTATCTGATCCCACCAGTGCGGCCTGCCCACCAGTGCTGCCTCTTTGTGACCACCAGTGCTGCCTGCCCACAAGTGCTGCCTATCTGTGCCCACCAGTGCTGCCTATCTGTGCCCACCAGTGCTGCCTGCCCACCAGTGCTGCCTATCTGATCCCACCAGTGCTGCCTGCCCACCAGTGCTGCCTATCTGTGACCACCAGTGCTGCCTGCCCACAGTGCTGCCTATCTGTGCCCACCAGTGCTGCCTGCCCACCAGTGCTGCCTATCGCTGCCTATCTGTGCCCAACAGTGCTGCCTGACCACCAGTGCTGCCTATCTGTGCCCACCAGTGCTGCCTGCCCACCAGTGCTGCCTATCTGTGCCAACCAGTGCTGCCTATCTATGCCCGCCAGTGCTGCCTGCCCACCAGTGCTGCCTATCTGTGCCCACCAGTGCTGCCTGCCCACCAGTGCTGCCTATCTGTGCCCACCAGTGCTGCCTCCCCACAGTGCTGCCTATCTGTGCCCACCAGTGCTGCCTGCCCACCAGTGCTGCCTATCTGATCCCACCAGTGCGGCCTGCCCACCAGTGCTGCCTATCTGTGCCACCAGTGCTGCCTGCCCACCAGTGCTGCCTATCTGTGCCCACCAGTGCTGCCTATCGCTGCCTATCTGTGCCCACCAGTGCTGCCTGCCCACCAGTGCTGCCTATCTGATCCCACCAGTGCTGCCTATCTGATCCCACCAGTGCGGCCTGCCCACCAGTGCTGCCTATCTGTGACCACCAGTGCTGCCTGCCCACAAGTGCTGCCTATCTGTGCCCACCAGTGCTGCCTGCCCACCAGTGCTGCCTCTCTGATCCCACCAGTGCTGCCTGCCCACCAGTGCTGCCTATCTGTGACCACCAGTGCTGCCTGCCCGCCAGTGCTGCCTATCTATGCCCACCAGTGCTGCCTATCGCTGCCTATATGTGCCCATCAGTTCTGCATGCCCACCAGTGCTTCCTATCTATGCCCACCAGTGCTGCCTATCGCTGCCTATCTGTGCCCACCAGTGCTGCCTGCCCACCAGTGCTGCCTATCTATGCCTATCTGTGCCCACCAGTGCTGCCTGACCACCAGTGCTGCCTATCTGTGCCCTCCAGTGCTGCCGGCCCACCAGTGCTGCCTATCTGATCCCACCAGTGCGGCCTGCCCACCAGTGCTGCCTATCTGTGACCACCAGTGCTGCCTGCCCACAAGTGCTGCCTATCTGTGCCCACCAGTCCTGCCTATCTCTGCCTATCTGTGCCCACCAGTGCTGCCTGCCCACCAGTGCTGCCTATCTGTGCCCACCAGTGCTGCCTATCTGATCCCACCAGTGCGGCCTGCCCACCAGTGCTGCCTATCTGTGACCACCAGTGCTGCCTGCCCACAAGTGCTGCCTATCTGTGCCCACCAGTGCTGCCTATCGCTGCCTATCTGTGCCCACCAGTGCTGCCTGCCCACCAGTGCTGCCTATCTGATCCCACCAGTGCTGCCTATCTGATCCCACCAGTGCGGCCTGCCCACCAGTGCTGCCTATCTGTGACCACCAGTGCTGCCTGCCCACAAGTGCTGCCTATCTGTGCCCACCAGTGCTGCCTATCGCTGCCTATCTGTGCCCACCACTGCTGCCTGCCCACCAGTGCTGCCTATCTGATCCCACCAGTGCTGCCTGCCCACCAGTGCTGCCTATCTGTGCCCACCAGTGCTGCCTATCGCTGCCTATCTGTGCCCAACAGTGCTGCCTGACCACCAGTGCTGCCTATCTGTGCCCACCAGTGCTGCCTGCCCACCAGTGCTGCCTATCTGTGCCAACCAGTGCTGCCTGCCCACCAGTGCTGCCTATCTTTGCCCGCCAGTGCTGCCTGCCCACCAGTGCTGCCTATCTGTGCCCACCAGTGCTGCCTATCTGTGCCCACCAGTGCTGCCTCCCCACAGTGCTGCCTATCTGTGCCCACCAGTGCTGCCTGCCCACCAGTGCTGCCTATCTGTGCCACCAGTGCTGCCTGCCCACCAGTGCTGCCTATCTGTGCCCAGCAGTGCTGCCTTCCCACCAGTGATGCCTATCTGTGCCCTCCAGTGGTGTCTGCCCTCCAGTGCTGCCTAAGTGTGCCCACCAGTGCTGCCTATCTGTGCCCACCAGTGCTGCCTGCCCACCAGTGCTGCCTTTCTGTGCCCACCAGTGCTGCCTGCCTACCAGTGCTGCCTATCTGTGCCCACCAGTGCTGCCTATCAGTGCTGCCCACCAGTGCTGCCTGCCCTCCAGTGCTGCCTGTGCCCACCAGTGCTGCCTATCTGTGCCCACCAGTGCTGCCTGCCCACCAGTGCTGCCTATCTGTGCCCACCAGTGCTGCCTGCCCACCAGCGCTGCCTACCAGTGCCCACCAGTGCTGCCTGCCCACCAGTGCTGCCCACCAGTGCTGCCTGCCCTCCAGTGCTGCCTATCTGTGCCCACCAGTGCTGCCCATCTGTGCCCACCAGTGCTGCCTGCCCACCAGTGCTGCCTATATGTGCCCACCAGTGCTGCCTGCCCACCAGCGCTACCTATCTGTGCCCACCAGTGCTGCCTGCCCACCAGTGCTGCCTATCTGTGCCCACCAGTGCTGCCTGCCCACCAGTGCTGCCCATCTGTGCCCACCAGTGCTGCCTGCCCTCCAGTGCTGCCTATCTGTGCCCACCAGTGCTGCCTGCCCTCCAGTGCTGCCTATCTGTGCCCACCAGTGCTGCCTGCCCACCAGTGCTTCCTATCTGTGCCCAACAGTGCTGTTTGACCACCAGTGCTTCCTATCTGTGCCCACCAGTGCTGCCTGCCCACCAGTGCTGCCTATCTGTGCCCACCAGTGCTGCCTGCCCACCAGTGCTGCCTATCTGTGCCCACCAGTGCCCTGCCTATCTTTGCCCACCAGTGCCTGCCCACCAGTGCTGCCTATCTGTGCCCACCAGTGCTGCCTTGACCACCAGTGATCCTATCTGTGCCCACCAGTGCTGCCTGCCCACCAGTGCCTATCTGTGCCCTGTGCTGCCTGCCCACCAGTGCTGCCTATCTGTGCCCACCAGTGCTGCCCACCAGCTGCTGCCTATCTGTGCCCACCAGTGCTGCCTATCGCCCATCTGTGCCAGTGCTGCCTATGCCCACCAGTATCTGTGCCCACCAGTGCTGCCTGCCCACCAGTGCTGCCAGTGCCTGTATCTGTGCCACCAGTGCTGCCTGCCACCAGTGCTGCCTATCTGTGCCCACCAGTGCTGCCTGCCCACCAGTGCTGCCTATCTATGCCCACCAGTGTGCCTGCCTGTGCCCATCAGTCCCCACCAGTGCTGCCTATCTATGCCCACCAGTGCTGCCTATCTGTGCCCACCAGTGCTGCCTCCCACCAGTGCTGCCTATATGTGCCCACCAGTGCTGCCTGCCCACCAGTGCTGCCTATCTGTGCCCACCAGTGCTGCCTGCCCACCAGTGCTGCCTATCTGTGCCACCAGTGCTGCCTGCCCACCAGTTCTGCCTATCTTTGCCCACCAGTGCTGCCTGCCCACAAGTGCTACCTATCTGTGCCCACCAGTGCTGCCTGCCCACCAGTGCTGCCTATCTGTGCCAACCAGTGCTGCCTGCCCACCAGTGCTGCCTATCTTTGCCCACCAGTGCTGCCTGCCTACCTGTGCTACCTACCTGTGCCCAGCAGTGCTGCCCACCAGTGCTGCCTGCCCTCCAGTGCGGCCTATCTGTGCCCACCTGTGCCCACCAGTGCTACCTGCCCTCCAGTGCGGCCTATCTGTGCCCACCAGTGCTGCCTGCCCTCCATTGCTGCCTATCTGTGCCCACCAGTGCTGCCTGCCCACCAGTGCTGCCTATCTGTGCCCAACAGTGCTGCCTTCCCACCAGCGCGGCCTATCTGTGCCCAACAGTGCTGCCTGCCCACCAGTGCTGCCTACCAGTGCCCACCAGTGCTGCCTATCTGTGCCCACCAGTGCTGCCTGCCCACCAGTGCTGCCTGCCCTCCAGTGCTGCCTGCCCACCAGTGCTGCCTATCTGTGCCCAGCATTGCTGCCTGACCACCAGTGCTGCCTATCTGTGCCCACCAGTGCTGCCTGCCCACCAGTGCTGCCTATATGTGCCCATCAGTGCTGCATGCCCACCAATGCTGCCTATCAAAATGACAAAAAAGTTACACTTTCCTGCTCTGTGCAGTGGTTTTGCACAGAGCATCCCAGATCCTCCTCTTCTTGGATCCCTCGCCGGCACTCCTGGCCCTCCTGTGCCCCCCACAAGAGTGTCACCCACAGGAGCCAGCCAGCCACAGAGGACATGGGAGCCAGCCAGGCACCCAGTCACAGCAGGGTGCCAGCCATTCACCCACAGCAGGGAACAAGCCA
>CM053030.1:370126517-370148616 GCA_028564925.1 Lithobates sylvaticus
TTTTTTTTTTTTTTTTACTTACCTTGTAATTGATGACTTCCGGTCTTCTCTCTCTTCGGCGGCGGGCGGGTTGCTTACTGGGCACCTAAACCCCCCTCCTGCCCAGACCAATTTTCAGCTTTTAGCGCTGTCACTCTTTGAATGACAATTGCGCGGTCATACAACACTGTACCCAAATACAATTTTTTTTTTTTTTTCCCCACAAATAGAGCTTTCTTTTGGTGGTATTTGATCACCTCTGGGTTTTTTATTCTTTGTTAAAAAATACTGATTAAAAAAAAAAAAATACGAAACTGTTTTATATTTTGTTAATAAATTTTGCAAACAGGAAATTTTTCTCCTTCATTGATGTACGCTGATGAGGCTGCACTGATGGGCACCAATCAGCTGCACTTATAAGGCAGGACTGAGGTGGCACTGATAGTTGGCACTGGGCGGCATTGATAGGTGGCACTGATAGCTGGCACTGATTGGTGGCAGTGATGGGCACTGGTAGGTGACACTGATAGGCAGCACTGCTAGGTGCCACCGATTGCCACCACTGGTGGGCACTGATAGGTGGCACTGATTGCTTGCACTTACTAGTGTGGGCACCGATTGGTGGCACTGATTTGTGGCACTGGCAGGTGGTAATTTTGGGCACATATGAGGCGGCTTCGCCTCTTCGAGACCGATGTCCCTTCAAACAGAAGTTGGCGATCGGCTTTTTTTCTTTTCAATCTGTCAGCGTGAAAAGAAGAAAAAACTTTTTACCGATCCTCTGTTTACATCATGTAAACGGCCCCTTACTCGGATCTGTGATCACCCGAGTTAATGAGAGAACAGATCTGAACAACTTAAAGCCCCAATTTTTTAAACCCCCCTCCCCCCCTCTAACGTGCACTGACAGTCTATTGTCCTGTATACCCTGTGAACTCCTCCATTCAAATTCCTTATTGCTGCCCATTTTGGTACAGAGGGGGCACTAATCCAGTGCTTCAATGGCACCCCAACACCTCCGGTCCCTTACCACCCCCCTGTAATGATGTCAGTCCTCTTCTCACTCCTGAGTAGTGTGATGGCAGCTCCAAAACCCTTCACCTGCACAGTAGCCGCTGTCAGTGTCTCTACACCTTCACCTTCCCTGTCTGTGTGGGCAGGTGGGGCTCTACCCTGTGAGTCAGTGTGTGGGCATGTATATATGTGATAAATTGGGGGAGATGTACTAAAGCTAGAGAGTGCAAAATCTGATGCAGATCTGCATAGAAACCAATCAGCTTGCAGGTTTTATTGACAAACCTTAATTGGACGAGCTGAAGTTTAAAGCTGGTTGGCTACCATGCACAGCTGCACCAGATTCTGAGTGCACCAGTTTTAGTAAATCTCCCCCAAGGTCTTAGGCCCCTTTCACACTGAGGCGTTTTTCAGGCGCTACAGCGCTAAAAATAGTGCCTGTATAGCGCCTGAAAAAACGGCTCCTTTCACTCCAGTGTGAAAGCCCGAGGGCTTTCACACTGGAGCGGTGCACTAGCAGGACGGTTAAAAAAAGTCCTGCTAGCAGCATCTTTGGAGCGGTGTATTCACCACTCCTACCCATTGAAGTTAATGGGGCAGCGCGGCTATACCGCCGGCAAAGCGCCACTGCAGCATCGATTTGCGGGCAGTTTTTACCCTTTTTTCGGCCGCTAGCAGGGGTTAAAACCGCCCCGCTAGTGGCCGAATAGCGCCGCTAAAACGCTTTACTGCCGACGACCCCACCGCCCCAGTGCGAAGACTGTAGGCTCGCTCAAGGATCAGCTCAGCATTGGTACCATGTTACTAAGGGCCCTTTCACACAGGCTTTCTGTTCAGGTCCATCTGTCAGTTTTTCAGGCGGACCTGATCAGACACTCCATTCACCCCTATGGGGCAGCGGATGTCAGCGGTGACATGTCTGCTAACATCCACTGCTATCCGATCTGATCCTGTCTGCCAAATCCAGACAGATGTTTTTTTTTCTTCAGCCTTTACAACTACTTGAAGGCTAATAACAGATCACATACCTAAGCACCTATAGACCTTTTTTCTAATCAAAAGGTCCTTCATTTTTGGCAAGTCATTCTAGCCTAGGGGGAATGAGCACTTTATCGTGTGGAGCACTTGAATATTGGTGAAGAGGAGTGCAATTAGTATTTTTTATTGCCTGAAGGACTGTCTTTTGAAGATAATCAGTTTGCCCTAAATCTTTCGTACATTTGCACATTATTTATCATCTGGAGGATATTGAAGAACAAAAGACACAGAGACTGTTAATTTACACGTTAATTTACACCGTTAAGCGGCGCAAACGCGCTAGGGTGCGCGCATTCACCATGTACATGCGTGACAGTTCACGTGGCGCACGTTGGAGGACGCCTTCTAAAGCCTTATAGGCTGGAGTTCCCTGGCGTGCGCAGTGGAGACACAGAGCTGTTTGTTTTGGGGGCACGTGAGTCTGCAGGTTTGGACACAGTTGCAACAGGTGGCAGGGAGAGTTTTATAGGCTGTAATAACTGCTGTATGCTGGATTGCAGCTGGTGGCTCGGAGGGAGTACTGTTTTCCTTGTACTTGTAAGCAATGTCTTCCAGAAAAAGAGGAACAGGGAGCAAGGCAAATGCAGGGGTAAGAGTACCTCCTTTTAAAGTCAGGAAACCAACCTCTTGTGGATATTGCCCCAGTCTCCCCTAAAAGACCTGTGGCTTCTGGCCTGACTGAGCCATTGCATTTGTCAGGCATTGTGGCCACTACCAGTGTCCCTGCCTCACTTTATGTTACCAAGGATGATTCGGCGACTGCCTTAGCTGGCCTTGAAGGCAAAATAGCAGGTATGATTGCCTCAGTAACACAAGGAGGAAGAAAAGATAATAATAATTAGATCTGACCTGACCCCAGTGGTGAATCCCCTGAGCATCAGGACTCTAATAGCCAGGAGGCTCCAGATGATCCAGAGCCAGAATGGGAGGAGGAAGTGGTCACAAAGGATCGGGAAGAAGGAGAGGCTGAGGACTCCTCAACAGGGTATTCTGGTTCAGAAGAACCATTCTCAGCCTCCCATTCCCAAAAGTTGTTCGTCCAATCTCTGGCAGAGATGGTTCGAGCTGGGTTTAAATTACCCCCAGTTCAGGAGGCTGGACCCTCCTGTTCTACTTTGGGTTCCCTGCGACCGCAGCAAGGTTCCCAAGCGTTCCCTGTGCATCCATTATTTGAGCAGGTGATTTACGCAGATTGGGATCATCCTGACAGGATACACTTACCTCCAAAAAGGTTTTCCTTTTAATATCCTATGGAGGAGAAATTCAGGAAGAAGTGGGATACACCCTTAGTAGACGCCGCCATTTCTTCAGTGAACAAAAATGTAACCTGCCCGGTGGATAACGCCCAAGTATTTAAGGATCAGGCTGATAAAAAGCTAGAATCCTTGTTAAAAGCCTCCTTTGCAGTAGTGGACTCAGCAGTTCAGCCAGCAGTAGCAGCTATCGGCATCTGCCAGTCCCTAAAGGACCGTTTTAAAAGGTTGGTTAGGAACCTACCTTGTCAAGAGGAGACTACCGATGAATTATCGGAGCTCCCTCGTGCCTTGTGCTTTGCAGTAGACGCATTAAAAGACTCGATTCAGCAGATGTCTCGTTGTGCACTGCTGTCAGTACATATGCGCAGAGTCTTGTGGCTAAAGAACTGGTCTGCTGAGATGCCGTGCATAAAAATTCTTGCAGCCTTTCCTTTTCATGGAGAATGCCTGTTTGGCGAAGATCTGGATAAATATATCCAAAAGATCTCAGGAGGAAAGAGCACTCTACTTCCTGTTAAAAGGAAGAATAAACTGCCTTCTTTTAAAATTCCCCATGCTCTAGGGCCTAGTTCTTCTTCCCCCCAAGCGGTACCAACGGCCTCAGCAGTCTGGGTTCAAAAAAACGCAGGGTCAGAAAAAACCCTGGACTCAAAGGTCAGCCAAGCCCAACTCCAAGTCCACCCTGTGAAGGGGCGCCCCCGCTCTTACGGGTGGGGGGAAGACTTCGGCTGTTTTTGGATGCTTGGGAGGGACTGGTTCAGGACAGTTGGGTCATTTCCATCATAACACAAGGTTACAGAATAGAGTTCCGAGAGTTTCCTCCAACTCAATTTCTGGGCTCAAGGGTTCCAGCGCAACCGGGGAAAAGGAAATGTCTGTTCCTGGCCTTTCAATTGGTCTCTCAATTGTTTCCTAAACATCCGGACCTTCCATATGGAGTTGGCTCGTTCAGTGATAACATCTCTAAGAAAAGGGGATTACTTAGCATCCATAGACATCAAGGACGTGTACCTTCACGTGCCTATCTGCATCCCGCATCAAAGGTTTCTGCGTTTCGCGGTAGAAGGGCGCCATTTTCAGTTTGTGGCACTGCCATTCGGTTTAGCCAAGGCCCCTCGAGTCTTCACAAAGATTCTGGCACCAGTGTTGGCACCCCTAAGATCCCAGGGAATTGCCGTAGTAGGGTATCTGGACTATCTTCTTCTGAAGGATCAATCTTATCCCATCCTGGTCCAAAACGTTTTAAAAACAGTTCAAGTTTTACAGCACCTAGGCTGGATACTGAATATAGACAAATTAACCCTTTTTTCAACTCAGGTATTGATGTATCTTGGTCTGATTTTTGGATACCGCCCGAGAAAAGGTGTTTTTACCCCCCTTAAGGATCAACTCCATAGTGGAGCTCGTCCGGAGGGTGAGAAGAGAAGCCACCGGTTCGACTGTGTATGAGGTTACTGGGCAACATGGTGTCGTCTTTCAACGCGGTTCCTTATGCTCAGTTCCACTCCAGGTTGTTCCAGAACAACATTCTGAAAGCCTGGGACAAGACTACTCGATCCCTAGATCATCCTATGACGCTGCCCCCACAGACACAACGGAGCCTATCTTGGTGGTCGAAAGCCAGCAACTTAAAAGTCGGAAGGTCTTTTCCACCAGTGGCTTGGAAAGTGGTGACTACGGACGCCAGTCGTCTGGGCTGGGGAGCAGTCCTGGAGCAGGCATCAGTCCACGGTGTGGTATCAAACAGAGAAGACCTTGCCCATCAATCTTTTGGAAATTCGGGCAGCCCGGCTAGCTCTGCGTTTCTGGACATCCAGATTGCAGTCCGAGTCCAATCCGACAACTCCACGGTGGTCGCATATATCAACCACCAAGGGGGCACCAAGAGCCCATTGGCCCAGAAAGAAGTGGATCACATATTGACATGGGCAGAAAGGCATGTGCTGTTCCTCTCGGCAGTATTCATACCGGGAGTGGAAAATTGGCAGGCAGACTTCCTAAGTCGCCAAAAGTTGTTGCCAGGGGAATGGTCCCTTCATCCCAAGGTTTTTCTCCAAATTTGTCAACATTGGGGGACCCCCGATGTGGATCTCCTAGTGTCCAGGTTCAATGCCAAGCTGGACAAGTTCGTGTCCAGAACCAACCATCCGCTTGCGGTCGGGACAGACGCATTGGTGGTTCCTTGGCCCCAGTATTCCCTGTTGTATGCCTTCCCTCCAATTCAAATTCTGCCACACCTGCTACGCAGGATACAGAACGAACAAAAACCTGTGATCCTGCTGGCCCCAGCCTGGCCCAGGAGGTCTTGGTACACAGAAATTGTGAAGTTGGCAGTGGGGGACCCATTGCCCCTTCCGTTCCATCCGGACCTGTTATGTCAAGGTCCCATTTTCTATCCTTCTTTACGGTCGCTGAATTTGATGGCCTGGCTATTGAGGCCAGGATATTAAAAGACCGTGGGGTCACCCATTCAGGTTCCTATTTACTGCCAGTTTTGGTACAGGGGGGGCACTAATCCAGTGCCCCAATGTCACCCCCAACACCTCCGGTCCCTTACCAACCCCCTGTAATGATGTCAGTCCTCCTCTCACTTCTAAGTAGTGTGATGGCAGCTCCAAAATCCTTCATCTGCACAGTAGCCACTGTCAGTGTCTATATGTGAGACATGAGGGGGGGGGGGGGCAGATTTACTAAAGCTAGAGAGTGCAAAATCTGATGCAGATCTGCATAGAAACCAATCAGCTTCCAGGTTTTATTGTCAAACCTTAATTGAACAAGCTGAAGTTAGAAGCTGATTGGCTACCATGCACAGCTGCACCAGATTCTGAGTGCACCAGTTTTAGTAAATCTCCCCCAAGGTCTTTAGACTGTAAGCTCTCTCAAGGATAAGCTTAGCTTTTGTACCATTTTACTAAGGGCCCTTTCGCACAGGCTTTCCGATTAGGTCCATCTTTCAGTTTTTCTGGCGGACCTGATCAGACACTCCATTCACCCCTATGGGGCAGCGGATGTCAGCGGTGACATGTCTGCTGACATCCACTGCTATCCGATCTGATCCTGTCTGCCAAATCCAGATGGATGGTGACCCTATTTTCCATCTGTCTGGCGGATTGGATTGAATGAAATATGTATGCCCCTAGAACACCTGATGGTGCTCCCTGCACGTTGGGCCTCTGTATGTGGCCAGGCTGTGGAAAAGTCTCCCACATGTGGTATCGCTATTCTCAGGAGGAGAAGGAGAATCTATTTTGGGGGTGAAATTTTTGGTATGTACATGCTGTGTTAGAAATATTGTATAAATGGACAACTTTGTGTTTAAAAAAATAAATAAAGTCTTGATTTTGCAAAGAATTGTGGGAAAAAATGACAACTTCAAAAACTCACCATGCCTCTTACTAAATACCTTGGAATGTCTACTTTTCAAAAAGGGGTAATTTGGGGAGGGGGGTATTTTTACTTCCCTGCCTTGTTAGGTTCTCAAGAAATGAAAGAAATGAATCATTACTTCAGGTGTGATAATTTTTTGGAGATTGGCACCATATATTGTAGACTCTATAACTTTCACAAAGACCAAATAATATACACCGATTTGTTTTTGTTTTTTTACCAAAGATATGTAGCAGTATAAATTTTGGCCAAAATTTATGAATAAAAATTACTAATTTGCTAAATTTTATAACCGAAACAAAGAAAATGCTTTTTTTTTTTTTTTACAGAATTTTCTGGCTTTTTTTATATAGCGCAAAAAAAAAAAAAAAAACCCAACAGTGATTAAATACCACCAAAAGAAAGCTCTATCTGTGTGGAAAAAAAGGACAACAATCTCATATGGGTAAAGTGTTGTGAGTAATTGTCATTCAATATGTGAGAGCACTGAAAGCTAAAAATTGGTCTGGTTAGGAAGGGGGTTTAAGTGCCCAGTGGTTAAGGGTTTTTTTTTTTAGTTTTATTCTTTTATTTTTTCCATGTTTGATATGTATACATGTGTTTTAAGGTCATATGTGAACGGGATATAATAAGAAATGTATATTATTGAGAAGTCATGATTCTATTTCTATTTTTGTAGTAATATGTTCGGGGATTCATGAATCGTATGTGTGAATATGTCAATATGTATACTTTTTTATATGTGACAATAAAAATAGTTTAACCACTTCCTCTCTCATGGAGATTTTTAAGGGTAAACGTTTGTTGCCATTCCACGAGCGGGCGCAATTTTGAAGCATGACATTTTGGGTATCAATTTACTCAGCGTAAAATTATCTTTCACAGTATAAAAAAAATTGGGCTAGCTTTAATGTTGTCTTATTTTTTTAATTCAAAAAAGTGTATTTTGTTTTTTAAAAAGACTGCTGCGCAAATACAGTGTGACAAAAAGTATTGTAACGACCGCCATTTTATTCTCTAGGGCAGGGGTCGGGAACCTATGGCTCGCGAGCCAGATGTGGCTCTTTTGATGGCTACATCTGGCTCTCGCTTCTCAATCCGCGGATCGCATGGTGTGCCGATCCGCGGATTGAGCTCATAGGAAAGGCCGCGGCTTTGGCCTAGCTCCGGAGCCGCGGCCATCTTGGTACACCCGGCGGCGGCCTAGGTGAGCGGCGCGCTGACGTCATCATCTCCGCCCACCTCATGGATCTGCCTGCTAGTAGTAAGCAAGCAGAGTCAGATATAGGGAGAAGTGAATATTACAGTGGGTGAGATGTGCATGTTACAGTGAGGGGAGATGTGCATATTACAGTGGGTGGAGATGTGCATATTACAGTGGGGGGGTGGGGGGGGGGAGATGTGCATATTACAGGGGGGGGAGATGTGCATATTACAGGGGGGGGGAGATGTGCATATTACAGTGGGGGGGGAGATGTGCATATTACAGGGGGGAGATGTGCATATTACAGTGGGGGGAGATGTGCATATTACAGTGGGGGGGGATGTGCATATTACAGGGGGGGAGATGTGCATATTACAGTGGGGGAGATGTGCCTATTACAGTGGGGGGAGATGTGCCTATTAAAGTGGGGGGAGATGTGCATATTACAGTGGGGGGAGATGTGCATATTACAGTGGGGGGGGAGATGTGCATATTACAGGGGGGAGATGTGCATATTACAGGGGGGGGGAGATGTGCATATTACAGGGGGGGGGATGTGCATATTACAGTGGGGGGAGATGTGCATATTACAGTGGGGGGAGATGTGCATATTACAGTGGGGGGGAGATGTGCATATTACAGTGGGGGGGGAGATGTGCATATTACAGTGGGGGAGATGTGCATATTACAGTGGGGGGGGAGATGTGCATATTACAGTGGGGGAGATGTGCATATTACAGTGGGGGGGGGGGGGGGAGATGTGCATATTACAGTGGGGGAGAGGTGCATATTACAGTGGGGGGAGATGTGCATATTACAGTGGGGGGAGATGTGCATATTACAGTGGGGGGAGATGTGCATATTACAGTGGGGGAGATGTGCATATTACAGTGGGGGGAGATGTGCATATTACAGTGGGGGAGATGTGCATATTACAGTGGGGGGAGAAATTTACAGTGGGGGAGATGTGGACATTAAAGACATTACAGTTATAATTAATCAAAATTAGTCGATTAATCGATTAAAAAAAAGAACATGATGGAAGTCTCAACGCCTGCATGAAGCTTAACCTCACCATGTATCAAGCAGACTACAAAGCCATCAGTGAAACCATGCAGCACCAAAAGTCGCATTAATGGTAAGAAGTTCTTTATTCATCATTGGTTAGCAACAGCAGAACAACGTTATTAAAAAGAATTCAAAGGTCATGCCATGTTCAGAAACTTTGCCATATTTATTTGTTCTGTGATTTATCTCTTAATAAAGAACACCTGATTGTTTAATTCAGGGACTTATTGTACTTTAAAAGTGTTGGTCTTACATAAAATGCCACATTTACTTGTATTTAGTTTTAAACATATTGTTTGTCTCTCACAGAATTACATTGTAAAATATGTGGCGTTCATGGCTCTCTCAGCCAAAAAGGTTCCCTACCCCTGCTCTAGGGTGTTAGAAAAAAAAATGTATGTTTGGGGGTTCTAAGTAATTTTCTAGCAAAAAAAAAACTTTTTAACTAAAAGTTTTTAACTTAAACAACACATCTAAAAAAGAGGCCTGGTCCTTAAGTGGTTAAAAATGTACCTGGCTGCTTCTCTTTTAAGCAGAAAAGCCAAAAATGATATACTGTCTTGTAGCACCTACCTAGGAGGGTGATATCTATCTATATATTAGAGATATACAGTATATATATCTCTATCTCTTAACTACCGCTTTAATGCAGGCTGTATATATGCAGCGGTGCGATAGTGATCTTTAACCCTGAGCTGCCACACATATGCGTACAGCAGGCACCCCCTGTTTGTGCTTTGTACACCAGTATAGTGACTTGGCTATCACAGACCGCTCCTGGTCATGATCTGAAGCAGGTGGGGTGGGCTTTTGATCACATCATTGCGGGAATCACAGTGATAACATGACTGGGAAGCCCATGTAATGCCACTCGCATTATAAATGTTTAAAAGGCCTGTTCCTGATGGCTGGAAAGGGTTAAAGTAAAACTTTGGGGTAATACTAACTAAGCCTGAACCTGCTCCCACCATCCTTCTAACACCTATAAACTACCCTGTGAAAGGAAGATGCATATACTAATCTATTCTCAGCCCGGTCACTAGCTACAGGGGAGAGGAGAGAGCGATCCGACAATAGCTGAATGTCTGTTTGGTGACGTCACCCATAGCATAGCTCCCAACTGTCCCTGATTTCGAGGGTCCCTCTTTCCTCCTCATTTGACCCTCATTTTGGTCTGATCTATGTAGTTGTGTATATAAAATGCACCAATTATCTATCAAAAAGTGTTTTATAGTGCTAAACCTTTCATCCAGTTTCTAAATTGCTACATTTCGAAATTCCAAAGGCCAGTATAAAGTAATGGTAGTGGTAAAAAAAATGCACTTGTGGGTTTAACCAATCATTTTTTTTGTACAAATCTCCTTTAAGGGGGCGTGGGAGGTGGTGTGTCCTATGCCTACATACTTTTGCTAATAGGGGTCCCTCATTCCCATCTCAGAATGTTGGGAGGTATGTCCATAGGCTTACTATGGGCCATCCAATGTTGGCGCACCCTCCTCTCCCCTCAAGCCACTGCTAGCTGAGAAAGAAGAGCCAATAGAGGGACCAGACTAGAGCGCCCTGAAAATAGGTTAGTATATGAATCTGCCTTTTACAGGGTATAGGTGTTAGAGGGGGTGGATGCAGTTTTAAGCTTAGTATTACCCTGGAATTCTACTTTAATAGGAAGTTAAAAAGAAAATGACATTTTGGATTGCATACAAAAGAAGTTCTGTTCTCTTCTCTCACAAGACACCCCTTACCTGTCAGGAATGGCAGAGGCTCAGACCCCTTTCACACTGAAGGCGCTTTTCAGGCGTTTTAGCTATACAAATAGCGCCTGAAAAGCGCCTCTCAATGCTCCGCAGTGTGAAAGCCTGAGTGCTTTCACAGTGGGGCGGTGTGCTTGCAGGACTGAAAAAAAAGTCCTGCAAGCAGCATCTTTGGGGCAGTGCGGGAGCGGTGTATACACCGCTCCTAAACTGCCCCTGCCATTGAAATCAATGGGCAGCACTGCCAAAGTGCCTGCAAAGCGATTCGGCAGCGGCGCTTCGCGGGCACTTTTAACCCTTTCCTCGGCTGCTAGCGGAGTGAAAAACGGTAAAGCGCAGCTAAAACTAGCGGCGCTTTACTGCTGAGACGGCCACGCCAGCAGTATAAAAGGGGTCTTACTGCAGGTCCTTTCTACACCCAATGCAATAGTGGAGAACTTCTTTATACTGTTCAGATAAAGCTGAATACTTTAAGAACCTCCAATGTGACTACAGGGAACACTTTGTTTCTTCAAGATCTTTTAAGGAAGAGGTAAGACCCTGTCACCAAAATATGCAGGTAAAAGCACCAAAAATCAAGTATTGTAAATGTTTATTTGCAGTGTTTATACTTTTCAAAGTTATTAATAAAATGTGCCTCTGAGCGTCCTAACATTTTTTGACAAATGCAGAGAGTCAATCCCCTACCACAGCTCTTCCCTCCTGGCAAGGCATTCTTTGGGAGTGTCTAATTATTGCCTGGGGTGGCCCAACTATATCTTGTTGTGTCTGTTGTCTCTGACACCGAAGATTCATTGAATTGTATGTGCTGTCCTTTGGCATTGTCAAGGGCTGCATTTGAGGTCCCTCGATATCAAGAAGGTTGACAACCAATGCTATAGGTCACTAGAATGACAGCGCTAAATCAGCTGGGGCTGCTGACACCATGTCCAACATGGCGGCAACATGCAGCAGTCTCAGGGTTTTTGGACATCTACACAAGGAAAAATGTTGACAGGTAAATAATATGAATAAATAATGTTAAATGTACATATAATCTTTTGGGTTAATTGTGCTGCAATGAACAGTCTGGTGACAGGGTCTCTTTAGGATATCATAGAATTACTGCAGTAAAAATCTGCAGACATTCTAATGCTTCCCCATTCCATACAAAATAATAAAAAAATACAAAACGTAAAAGATTTTGACTAGACGACCCATCAGAGTGTTTCTTCCATCATAAAAAAGCTTAGCATGCAAATTAAAGTGATACTAAAGTCTCTTTGTTATTTTTAACCACATGCCGACCGGGCCATAGCCAAAAGACGGCTACAGCGCGGTCGGCTTATTCTGGGAGGGCGTCCCCTCTGGTTAGGAAGGGGGTTTAAGTGCCCAGTGGGTAAGTGGTTAAAGGAAAAAAAAAACATGTTACACTTACCTGCTCTGTACAGTGGTTTTGCAGAGAGCAGCCCGGATCCTCCTCTTCTTGGATCCCTCGCCGGCGCTCTTGGCCCCTCCCTCCTGTTGAGTGCCCCCCACAGGAATGTGCCACCCACAGCAGGGAGCCAGCCAGGCACCCACAGCAGGGAGCCAGCCAGGCACCCACAGCAAGAAGCCAGCCACCCACAGTACCCATAGGTAAGGTAAGAGGAGCACTACACAGCTCCAATTTTATTTCTACTTTGTGAGAGGTTGGGGCAGGGGTGAGAGTCATGGCACAAGGAGGGGGTCCCCTGAGGACCAGAGTCAATGAAGGTGTTTACTGTACACTCTGTTAGATAGAGGCCCCTCCAAGTCCCATTATACTCCTTTTGTAGTCACTCATGGGGCCTGGAGGGGACTCTTTCTAACAGAGACTCTCTAATGGACACTGAAAGGGGCACCTCTGTTTGATAGTCTGTAATGGGTTTCTGAAGGGGATCTCCCTCTAATGGAGACTCTCCAATGAACACTGTTAGATAGAGACCCACCCTCCAGGTCCCATTAGACTCTATTGTAGTCTCTAATGGGGCCTGGAGGGGAAACTTTCTAAAAGACTCTCTAATGGACACAGAGAGGGCCTCTGTTAGCGAGACCCCCCCCCCCCCCTCCAGGTCCCATTAGAGTTACCTGCTTCACTTCCTGTATTTTGGTTATTGTTGAATGTGAAAATGTAGGGGCTGGACCTGACAAGGGGCCCTTGCTTTATTTGGTCTGGGGGCCCCGAGTGTTGTCAGTCCGCCCCTGGATGGGGGGGGGGGGCCTCTCTTTTTCAGGATTAAAGAGTAAGCCTCTCTCCCCTCCAGTAGCATTTAGTATGGGCCCTTACACTTTAAACATGAAAAAATAGAGGCATTACCATTTTGGATTGCATTTTGTATACACCGCTCCTAAACTGCCCCTGCCATTGAAATCAATGGCCAGCACTGCCAAAGTGCCTGCAAAGCGATTTGGCAGCGGCGTTTCGCGGGCACTTTTAACCCTTTCCTCGGCCGCTAGCAGGGTTAAAAACAGAAAAGTGCAGTTTAGCGCTGATGCGGCCACATCAGCAGTATGAAAGGGGTCTTACTGCAGGTCCTTTCTACACCCAATGCAGTAGTGGAGAACTTCTTTATACTGTTCAGATGAAGCTGAATACTTTAAGAACCTCCAATGTGACTACAGAGAACACTTTGTTTCTTTGAGATCTTTATAGAAGAGGTAAGACCCTGTCAGCAAAATATGCAGGTAAAAGCACCAAAAATCAAGTATTGTAAATGTTTACTTGCAGCGTTTATACTTTGCAAATAAATGAAAGTTATTAATAAAATGTGCCTCTGAGCAGGGGCGGACTGACAACTCATGGGGCCCCCGGGCAATAGGAGATTATGGGCCCACCAGGCAATCAGAGATTATGGGGCCACACAGTATACACACACACAGCATACAATCACACAGTATACACATACATGTACACACAGTATACACAGACATGTTTCTATTGGCTGAGAAGGTACTGGAGAGGTGGGGCAGCTATAATCTTTGGATTTTTAGACCAAAAGGATGTCGGTAAGGGACATTTCAGAGACAGATGTAAAAAAAAACACAGATTTTGACATACTGTCCCTGGTTTTACTGAGGCTGGCAACCCTGATGGGGCCCCCTAGTGGCCCGGGGCCCTCGGACAGTGCCCGAATGGTCAGTCCGCCCCTGCCTCTGAGCACCCTAACATTTTTGACAAATGCAGAGAGTCAATCCCCTACCACAGCTCTTCCCTCCTGGCAAGGCATTCTTTGGGAGTGTCTAATTATTGCCTGTGCTGGCCCAACTATATCTTGTTGTGTCTGTTGTCTCTGACACCGAAGATTCATTGAATTGTATGTGCTGTCCTTTGGCATTGTCAAGGGCTGCATTTGAGGCCCCTCCATATCAAGAAGGTTGACAACCAGTGCTATAGGTCACTAGAATGACAGCGCTAAATCAGCTGGGGCTGCTGACACCATGTCCAACATGGCGGCAACATGCAGCAGTCTCAGGGTTTTTGGACATCTACACAAGGAAACATTTGACAGGTAAATAATATGAATAAATAATGTTAAATGTACATATAATCTTTTGGGTTAATTGTTGCTGCAATGAACAGTCTGGTGACAGGGTCTCTTTAGGATATCATATGCCGCGTACACACGTTCGGACTTTGTCCGCCGGACCTAGTCGGGCGGATTGTCCGCTGGACCTAGTCCGGCGGGACTTCCCCACACACGCCCGGACTTCCGAGCGTGTGACTTGCCCACACACGCCCGGACTTTTCCGGCGGACAATCCGCTGGACAAAGTCCGCGGGACTTTTGAAAATGAACGGACTTGCCCACACACGGAGCAGTCCGTTCATTTCGAACGTAACTTCAGGTACGTAGCTAGCGTAGGCAGTAAATGCCGGCGCGCTAGCTCCGTCACCTGGCATGGATTTAAAGGGTCCCCCCCAAATCCATGTCAGACCCTTATCCGAGCACGCAGCCCGGCAGGCCAGGAAAGGGGTGGGGACGAGCGAGCGCCCCCCCCTCCTGAGCCGTACCAGGCCGCGTGCCCTCAACATGGGGGGTGCCCTGGGGAAAGGGGGGCCGTGCGGCCCCCCCACCCCAAAGCACCTTGTCCCCATGATGAGGACAAGGGCCTCTTCCCGACAACCCTGGCCGTTGGTTGTCGGGGTCTGCGGGCGGGGGCTTATCGGAATCTGGGAGCCCCCTTTTATAAGGGGGCCCCCAGATCCCGGCCCCCCACCCTATGTGAATGAGTATGGGGTACGATGTACCCCTACCCATTCACCTAAAGTGTAAAATGTAAAGTAAAGAAACCACACTTTTGAAAAAATATTTTATTGCACTGCTCCGGGGGTCTTCTTCTGTCTTGGGGGGTCTTCTCGCCGGACTCCTCCGCCATTTACGTAGCTCTTTTACCGAGCGGAGAAGTCCGGCTACCTTCTTCGTCGTCGCCGCCGTCGTCTGGGGGTCTCGATCCGCCTTCGGGGGTCTTCCGGGGTCTCTTCTGTTCTTGCCGCTGTCGTCGCTTTCTGCGCCGCCTTCTTCTTCCGCCTTCTTCTTCTTGTTCTTCTTCTTCTTCCGATGTTGACACGTCGCTCCCTCTGGCCGGAATGGCAGAGCCGCGCTGTGCTGGGACTTATATAGTGACAAGGGGACAGGGTCACATGCTCATGTCACATGGTGACCCCGCCCCCCTTGTGATGTCACAGTCCCGGAGGATGCTGGGACTGTGACATCACAAGGGGGCGGGGTCACCATGTGACATGAGCATGTGACCCTGTCCCCATGTCCCTATATAAGTCCCAGCACAGCGCGGCTCTGGCATTCCGGGCACAGACAGCGACGGGTCAACATCGGAAGAAGAAGAAGAAGAAGAAGAAGAACAAGAAGGCGCCGGCGGCGCGGAAGACGACGACCGCCGCAAGAACAGAAGAGACCCCGGAAGACCCCCGAAGGCGGATCGAGACCCCCAGACGACGGCGGCGGCGACGACGAAGAAGGTAGCCGGCCTCCTCCGCTCGTGAAAGAGCTAGGTAAAAGAGCAGAAGAGAGCGGAGGAGTCCGGCGAGAAGACCCCCAAGACGGAAGAAGACCCCCGGAGCAGTGCAATAAACTATTTTTTCAAAAGTGTGTGTGTTTTTGTACTTTACATTTTACACCTTAGGTGAATGGGTAGGGGTACATCGTACCCCATACTCATTCACATAGGGTGGGGGGCCGGTATCTGGGGGCCCCCTTATTAAAGGGGGCTCCCAGATTCCGATAAGCCCCCGCCCGCAGACCCCGACAACCAACGGCCAGGGTTGTCGGGAAGAGGCCCTTGTCCTCATCAACATGGGGACAAGGTGCTTTGGGGTGGGGGGGCCGCACGGCCCCCCTTTCCCCAGGGCACCCCCCATGTTGAGGGCACGCGGCCTGGTATGGCTCAGGAGGGGGGGGGGGGCGCTCGTTCGTCCCCACCCCTTTCCTGGCCGGCCGGGCTGCGTGCTCGGATAAGGGTCTGACATGGATTTGGGGGGAACCCCCACGCCGTTTTTCGGCGTGGGGAGTCCCTTTAAATCCATGCCAGCTTACGGAGCTAGCGCGGCGGCATTTACTGCCTACGCTAGCTACGTAACCTGAAGTCACGTGCTAAATGAACGGACTTGCCGACGAGCGGCAAGTCCGTTCATTTAAAAAGTCCGGCGGACTAGCCTACTAACGGCGGGATTGTCCGCCGGACTGCCAAGTCCAGCGGATAGTTTTAAAACAAAACTTAAAACTTAGTCCGCCGGACTTTTGGCGCCAAAAAGTCCGGCGACGCACACACACGAGGGGATTGTCCGCTGGACTAAAATATTTTGCCTGGACGACCCATCTATGACACCAGAGTGTTTCTTCTGTCATAAAAAAGCTTAGCATGCAAATTAAAGTGATACTAAAGTCTTTGTTATTTTTAACCACATGCCGACCGGGCCATAGCCAAAAGATGGCTACAGCGCGGTTGGCTTATTCTGGGAGGGCGTCCCCTCTGGTTAGGAAGGGGGTTTAAGTGCCCAGTGGGTAAGTGGTTAAAGAAAAAAAAAACATGTTACACTTACCTGCTCTGTACAGTGGTTTTGCACAGTGCAGCCCGGATCCTCCTCTTCTTGGATCCCTCGCCGGCACTCTTGGCCCCTCCCTCCTGTTGAGTGCCCCCCACAGGAGTGCCACCCACAGCAGGGAGCCAGCCAGGCACCCACAGCAAGAAAGCCAGCCACCCATAGCAGGGAACCAGCCACCCACAGGATCCAGCTACAGAGGATGCAGGAGCTAGCCAGACACCCAGCCACAGCAGGGAGTCGGCCAGCCACCCACACTAACCAGCCACAGGGGATGCAGGAGCAGCCACAGCTACAGTACCCATAGGTAAGGTAAGAGGAGCGCTACACAGCTCCAATTTTATTTCTACTTTGTGAGAGGTTGGGGCAGGGGTGAGAGTCATGGCACAAGGAGGGGGTCCCCTGAGGACCAGAGTCAATGAAGGTGTTTACTGTACACTCTGTTAGATAGAGGCCCCTCCAAGTCCCATTAGACTCCTTTTTGGTCACTCATGGGGCCTGGAGGGGCTCTTTCTAACAGAGACTCTCTAATGGACACTGAAAGTTGCACCTCTGTTTGATAGTCTGTAATGGGTTTCTGAAGGGGGGTCTCTCTCTAATAGAGACTCTCCAATGAACACTGTTAGAGAGAGACCCCCCCTCCAGGTCCCATCTGATGTAAGGGGTGCTCTGAGAACCCTGATTTACCTTAGTGTATTCTCTATCACAGACAGGGATGGATGGTTCAGATGTATCTGAGACTGCTAGACTTCCAATTTCTGGCCCCCACTATCCTTTTCTGAGGCACAGTGCTGGGGACTCTGAGGAATGCTTCTCTCTCCACTCCCGCCAGTGTGGGGGGTCCCCCACCCCCACACCGGTGGGAGAGGAGAGAGGGATCAGTGGGGGGGAATTGTTAGTTTTGTTAGTGCTGGCTTTGGGCAGTGTAAAAGAGTGTAACAGACACTCTCAGCTTAGCCAACAAACCTGCTGGGAAGCCATAGCCAGTCTGAATAATGTGTCCGGGTTTCAGGCAGTCTGAAACCTGGACGCATGACTCCAAACCCGAACTGTCCGGGTTAATCCTGGACAGGTGGCAACCCTACCCCCCCTCCAGGTCCCATTAGACTCTATTGTAGTCTCTAATGGGGCCTGGAGGGGAAAGTTTCTAAAGGACTCTCTAATAGACACAGAGAGGGCCTCTGTTAGAGAGAGACCCCCCTCCAGGTCCCATTAGAGTTGCCTGCTTCACTTCCTGTATTTTGGTTATTGTTGAATGTGAAAATGTAGGGGCGGGTCATGGGCGGGACCTGACCCTTGCTTTATTTGGTCTGGGGGTCCTGAGTGTTGTCAGTCCGCCCCTGGATGGGGGGGCTCTCTTTTTCAGGATTAAAGAGTAAGCCTCTCTCCCCTCCAGTAGCATTTAGTATGGGCCCTTACACTTTAAACATGAAAAATAGAGGCATTAACATATATTGGGGGGGGGGGGGGAGGGTGTCACAGTATACTTTCAGATCCCTCCCCCCCCTAGCCCTGCATAATGGGGTCCCCTTACCCCTCAGGTATACAGGGTGAAGACTCTCTTTACTGTAAAGAGTCATAACTACTACAAGGTAAGGGTCCCCAAACTAAGCACTGTGAGGGGCCCATCCACCTCAGGCCTCTGCTTTATTGCACACTGTCAGGGGCCCCTCATCTTTAGTCTTATAGGATAGGGGCCCCTCCACCTCAGACCTGCAGACTGAGGGCCCCCTTTACTGTCAGGGGCCAATACACGTTATAAGTGCAGGGTAAATGGTCCTTCTCATAATGACACCTTGAGGGGGCCCCTTAACCTCAGACCTCCAGGGCAAGGCCCCCTTTACTGCCAGTACTGTCGGGTCCCTTTTTCTCAGGCATAGAAGGTAAGCTGCCCCCATTAGCACTCAATATGGGGCCCTTCAACTTTAAGTCTGCACAAGAGGGGGGGCTCAATGTATACTTTCAGGGGCCCCTCCTCACGCATACAGGGTGATGACCCCTTTCTCTTTTACAGGGTGATGGTGACAAGGCCTTCCACCTCAGACCTGCTGGGCAAAGCTCAATTTACTGCTGAGGAGGTCATACTTTTCAAACCTACACAGTGATGGGCCCCTTCACCTCAGATCTGCACTGCCCCCAGCAGGCTGTAGTTGTCTCAGTGTCCCGCACCCCTCCCTCTCATGGTCACTGAGAGGAGTGTGGAGGGTATGACAGTATATACAGGAGAGGAGTGTGGAGGGTATGACAGTATATACAGGAGAGGAGTGTGGAGGGTATGACAGTGGGCAGTATATACAGGAGAGGAGCATGGAGGGTATGACAGTGGGCAGTATATACAGGAGAGGAGCATGGAGGGTATGACAGTGGGCAGTATATACAGGAGAGGAAAATTAAAACTACACAAACTACACTACACCCTATCTGGACAGATGTGTGTAGTTTTATTGTGTGTATCGTTCGTCTCACCACCGGTAGACCTGTTTGAGAACCATCACAGGCCAACCTATATATATTTCATTGAACACTGGCTGAGATTCTTGGAAGTTAATATTGCTGAGTAAGGATGAGCTCAGGCGTGTTCGCAACCCGCACGTACAGAGCCCGCCAGAAAGTCGGCACTGCACAGCGCTAATCACAAGCAGCGAGACATTGTCCCGATGCGCGGCTGCAGAGATCAGGAAATGTCTCACCGCTTGTGATCAGCGCTGTGCAGTGCCGACTTCCTGGCGGGCTGCACGTGCGGTTTGCGAACACGCCTGAGCTCATCCTTACTGCTGAGGCTGAATGAAGATGAAACCCCCTCCCTCCTTATAACTACGGGGTCTTGTGGAAATTTTTAAAAGTGAATCAGATCTTTATAATTAAAAAATCTCTGGTAAGAGGCGTGACTTTATGTGGGGACGGCCTCTCTATGAGCACCTTTTCATGCTGGGTCTGTTGATTCTATACACAGATTAATCACTGGGATATTTAATATTCAATTGAACTGTCAGTAGTGGATTTATGTATAGGAATCCTCATGAAGGACTTTTTAAGGATTATTGACTGACATTGCACTTTATATATACAGTTTTTTTCTTACTATTTTATTACTGTTGGATGTATATTTGTTGCTCTTTTGCTCACTTAGAGAAGCGCAGCAAGTCACTTTTAAATCTTTTTCTGAGTCTTGTATTCGGCCCTACTGGGCTGCGGCTCTCACAACTGTTCATTTTTTATTTTTCTGATCAATGATTTGATTAATTTTAAATTATTTTTTTTATTTTTTGCACATTTGGTGGGATAAGCGCAGGATTTTTGTTAGATGAGATTCATACAATTGCACTGCTATGTAAATAGCAGAAAACCCAGCGCTGTGCTCTGGTAATTTGTATATAGAGGGTTTAGGTTAGACTTTATAGAAAGTTTGGATAACACAGGGTGACATGGAATGGTGATCAGGTGACATGATGTGGACATACAGAGTGCTGGGGGAGGATTATATAGTGATGTGTGCCAGCTTGGGAGATGTGTTAGGTGTGAGGAAGGCTACACACTCAGCCGACTCTCCACACACTCCCTGCTCTTCCCATCCTCATTAGCTGATCCCTTGTCATGTCCTGCAAACCAATCCTCCGGAGTCCTGATATAGAAGTGTCAGCTCACCTCCCCAGACCTTCCTCCAATCATCACCTCCCTCCTCCTCCCTGTACACAGGCCGTGCTCCTCCCCCTCTGGGTCTCTCAATGGAGATGAGGGAGAGGGGAGGAGTCAATGAGACTGAGGCTCTGCATACACAGCTAGGCGATACATGTATTATATGAAGCTGTGCTGCTGTCCTCACATCCCTGAACGGAGAATGTGGGGGAGGAGTCGGGGACACCCTAGCTGTTGAGCAGGATAAACACAGGCCACGCCTACTGGCCAATGGCAGAACCGCAAGCTCAAAGATGATAGACAGCAGGAGTGAGGGGCGGAGCCTGCTTCAGAGAGCCAATCAGTGCTTGCGCGGCGAGAGGGCGTTACTTTAGTGCGTCACTCGGAGGGAGGATCAGCCTGCGATAGACCACCTAGAGGAGGAGCACGGCTGTTCTCCGTCGCGCCCACCTTAATGCCTTCCTACAGAATCACTGCTGGACGCTGAGAGGGCGGAGACTATCAATAGGGGATTTAGAGAGAGAGGGCGGGCATTTACTGAAGCCGAGTCGGACATTTTTACTAATGGATCGCAGAAAGCCATGGGCGGGTCTAGACCGGCTACGCCACCCACCGATGTCATCAGTGTAAGAAAAAAAACAAAAAACGGCATGTGTCACTAAAAGCGGAGAATGTGAGGGAGGAGCCGAGGGCACCAATGCTGTCAAGCAGGAGTACAAAGCCACGCCTACTGACCAATGGCAGAGCCGCACAGCTCTTAGACAGCAGGATTGAGGGGGCGGAGCCTGCTCCATAAACAGCCAATTATGTGTGAGCGCGCGGCGAGAGGGCTTTACCTTCTGCGTCACACGGAGGGCGGATCAGTCTGCGATTGACCCCCTAGAGGAGGAGCTCGATTCGGCTGTTCTCCGTCACGCCCACCTCCATGTCTTCCTACAGCATCACATTTGGACGCTAAGAGGGTAGAGACTATCACTATGGGATTTAGCCAGAGAGGGCGGGCATTTACTGAAGCCGAGTCTGACATTTTTACTGACGGATCGGAAGAAACCATGGGCGGGTCTAGGCCGGCTACGCCCCACCCACCGATGTCACCAATATAAGAAAAACAAACGCCATGTGTCGCTGACAGTGAAGAGAGGTAAACCCCCAATCTGATCATTTATATATTCACTATGAAAGAGACCCTGTCATTATCTGTATTCTTTATTAATAATGATAGATATAAGACTAGCTCGTAACAAATGATAATAATAGAAGTTATTGATAGATAATAATGGAAGCGAATAATAATATTTTACAATGATGTATTTATACTATTATTAGTATCCATCTACTATTATCAGTATTATTATTAGCTTATTCCAATCGTCAACATGCTACTGTATATTAACCACTTGCTTACTGGGCACCTAAACCTGCCCAGACCAATTTTCAGCTTTTAGCGCTGTCACTCTTTGAATGACAATTGCGCGGTCATAAAACACTGTACCCAAATACAATTTTTTTTTTTTTTCCCCCACAAATAGAGCTTTCTTTTGGTGGTATTTGATCACCTCTGGGTTTTTTTATTCTTTGTTAAAAAAAATACTGATTAAAAAAAAAAATACGAAACCGTTTTATATTTTGTTAATAAATTTTGCAAACAGGAAATTTTTCTCCTTCATTGATGTACGCTGATGAGGCTGCACTGATAGTTGGCACTGGGC
>CM053030.1:370149068-370164153 GCA_028564925.1 Lithobates sylvaticus
AAACCTGGAAGCTGATTGGTTTCTATGCAGATCTGCCACCCTTGGTGGTTGATATATGCGACCACCGTGGAGTTGTCGGATTGGACTCGGACTGCAATCTGGATGTCCAGAAACGCAGAGCTAGCCGGGCTGCCCGAATTTCCAAAAGATTGATGGGCAAGGTCTTCTCTGTTTGATACCACACCGTGGACTGATGCCTGCTCCAGGACTGCTCCCCAGCCCAGACGACTGGCGTCCGTAGTCACCACTTTCCAAGCCACTGGTGGAAAAGACCTTCCGACTTTTAAGTTGCTGGCTTTCGACCACCAAGATAGGCTCCGTTGTGTCTGTGGGGGCAGCGTCATAGGATGATCTAGGGATCGAGTAGTCTTGTCCCAGGCTTTCAGAATGTTGTTCTAGAACAACCTGGAGTGGAACTGAGCATAAGGAACTGCGTTGAAAGACGACACCATCTTGCCCAGTAACCTCATACACAGTCGAACAGGCGGCTTCTCTTCTCTTTTCACCCTCCGGACGAGCTCCACTATGGAGGGGGGTAAAAACACCTTTTCTCGGGCGGTATCCAAAATCAGACCCAGATACATCAATACCTGAGTTGAAAAAAGGGTTGATTTGTCTATATTCAGTATCCAGCCTAGGTGCTGTAAAACTTGAACTGTTTTTAAAACATTTTGGACCAGGATGGGATAAGATTGATCCTTCAGAAGAAGATAGTCCAGATACCCTACTACCGCAATTCCCTGGGATCTTAGGGCTGCCACCACTGGTGCCAGAATCTTTGTGAAGACTCGAGGGGCCTTGGCTAAACCGAATGGCAGTGCCACAAACTGAAAATGGCGCCCTTCTACCGCGAAACGCAGAAACCGTTGATGCGGGATGCAGATAGGCACGTGAAGGTACGCGTCCTTGATGTCTATGGACGCTAAGTAATCCCCTTTTCTTAGGGATGTTATCACTGAACGAGCCGACTCCATACGGAAGGTCCGGATGTTTAGGAAACAATTGAGAGACTTGAGGTCCAAAATGGGCCTTACCTCCCCATTTGGTTTCGGGACATGGTGAAAAGGTTTGAGTAAAACCCCTTGAATCTTTCTTTGTGCGGAACCTTGACAATTACCCCCTGCTTTTGCAGATGCTCCAAGGCCAGGAACAGACATTTCCTTTTCCCCGGTTGCGCTGGAACCCTTGAGCCCAGAAATTGAGTTGGAGGAAACTCTCGGAACTCTATTCTGTAACCTTGTGTTATGATGGAAATGACCCACCTGTCCTGAACCAGTCCCTCCCAAGCATCCAAAAACAGCCGAAGTCTTCCCCCACCCGTAAGAGCGGGGGCCCCCCTTCACAGGGTGGACTTGGAGTTGGGCTTGGCTGACCTTTGAGTCCAGGGTTTTTTCTGACCCTGCGGTTTTTTGAACCCAGACTGCTGAGGCCGTCGGTACCGAATGGGGGAAGAAGAACTAGGCCCTAGAGCATGGGGAATTTTTAAAGAAGGCAGTTTATTCTTCCTTTTAACAGGAAGTAGAGGGCTCTTTCCTCCTGAGATCTTTTGGATATATTTATCCAGATCTTCGCCAAACAGGCATTCTCCATGAAAAGGAAAGGCTGCAAGAAGTTTTTTGCACGGCATCTCAGCAGACCAGTTCTTTAGCCACAAGACTCTGCGCATATGTACCGACAGCAGTGCACAATGAGACATCTGCTGAATCGAGTCTTTTAATGCATCTACTGCAAAGCACAAGGCACGAGGGAGCTCCGATAATTCATCGGTAGTCTCCTCTTGACAAGGTAGGTTCCTAACCAACCTTTTAAAACGGTCCTTTAGGGACTGGCAGATGCCGATAGCTGCTACTGCTGGCTGAACTGCTGAGCCCGCTACTGCAAAGGAGGCTTTTAACAAGGATTCTAGCTTTTTATCAGCCGGATCCTTAAATACTTGGGCGTTATCCACCGGGCAGGTTACATTTTTGTTCACTGAAGAAATGGCGGCGTCTACTAAGGGTGTATCCCACTTCTTCCTGAATTTCTCCTCCATAGGATATTAAAAGGAAAACCTTTTTGGAGGTAAGTGTATCCTGTCAGGATGATCCCAATCTGCGTAAATCACCTGCTCAAATAATGGATGCACAGGGAACGCTTGGGAACCTTGCTGCGGTCGCAGGAAACCCAAAGTAGAACAGGAGGGTCCAGCCTCCTGAACTGGGGGTAATTTAAACCCAGCTCGAACCATCTCTGCCAGAAATTGGACGAACAACTTTTGGGAATGGGAGGCTGAGAATGGTTCTTCTGAACCAGAATACCCTGTTGAGGAGTCCTCAGCCTCTCCTTCTTCCCGATCCTTTGTGACCACTTCCTCCTCCCATTCTGGCTCTGGATCATCTGGAGCCTCCTGGCTATTAGAGTCCTGATGCTCAGGGGATTCATCACTGGGGTCAGGTCAGATCTAATTATTATTATCTTTTCTTCCTCCTTGTGTTACTGAGGCAATCATACCTGCTATTTTGCCTTCAAGGCCAGCTAAGGCAGTCGCCAAATCATCCTTGGTAACATAAAGTGAGGCAGGGACACTGGTAGTGGCCACAATGCCTGACAAATGCAATGGCTCAGTCAGGCCAGAAGCCACAGGTCTTTTAGGGGAGACTGGGGCAATATCCACAAGAGGTTGGTTTCCTGACTTTAAAAGGAGGTACTCTTACCCCTGCATTTGCCTTGCTCCCTGTTCCTCTTTTTCTGGAAGACATTGCTTACAAGTACAAGGAAAACAGTACTCCCTCCGAGCCACCAGCTGCAATCCAGCATACAGCAGTTATTACAGCCTATAAAACTCTCCCTGCCACCTGTTGCAACTGTGTCCAAACCTGCAGACTCACGTGCCCCCAAAACAAACAGCTCTGTGTCTCCACTGCGCACGCCAGGGAACTCCAGCATATAAGGCTTTAGAAGGCGTCCTCCAACGTGCGCCACGTGAACTGTCACGCACGTACATGGTGAATGCGCGCACCCTAGCGCGTTCGCGCCGCTAAACGGTGTCAATTAACGTGTAAATTAACAGTCTCTGTGTCTTTTGTTCTTCAATATCCTCCAGATGATAAATAATGTGCAAATGTACGAAAGATTTAGGGCAAACTGATTATCTTCAAAAGACAGTCCTTCAGGCAATAAAAAATACTAATTGCACTCCTCTTCACCAATATTCAAGTGCTCCACACGATAAAGTGCTCATTCCCCCCTAGGCTAGAATGACTTGCCAAAAATGAAGGACCTTTTGATTAGAAAAAAGGACTATAGGTGCTTAGGTATGTGATCTGTTATTAGCCTTCAAGTAGTTGTAAAGGCTGAAGAAAAAAAAACATCCGTCTGGATTTGGCAGACAGGATCAGATCGGATAGCAGTGGATGTCAGCAGACATGTCACCGCTGACATCCGCTGCCCCATAGGGGTGAATGGAGTGTCTGATCAGGTCCGCCTGAAAAACTGACAGATGGACCTGAACAGAAAGCCTGTGTGAAAGGGCCCTTAGTAACATGGTACCAATGCTGAGCTGATCCTTGAGCGAGCCTACAGTCTTCGCACTGGGGCGGTGGGGTCGTCGGCAGTAAAGCGTTTTAGCGGCGCTATTCGGCCACTAGCGGGGCGGTTTTAACCCCTGCTGGCGGCCAAAAAAGGGTAAAAACTGCCCGCAAATCGATGCTGCAGTGGCGCTTTGCCGGCGGTATAGCCACGCTGCCCCATTCATTTCAATGGGTAGGAGTGGTGAATACACCGCTCCAAAGATGCTGCTAGCAGGACTTTTTTTAACGTCCTGCTAGTGCACCGCTCCAGTGTGAAAGCCCTCGGGCTTTCACACTGGAGTGAAAGGAGCCGCTTTTTTCAGGCGCTATACAGGCACTAGTTTTAGCGCTGTAGCGCCTGAAAAACGCCTCAGTGTGAAAGGGGCCTAAGACCTTGGGGGAGATTTACTAAAACTGGTGCACTCAGAATCTGGTGCAGCTGTGCATGGTTGCCAACCAGCTTCAAACTTCAGCTCGTCCAATTAAGGTTTGTCAATAAAACGTGCAAGCTGACTGGTTTCTATGCAGATCTGCATCAGATTTTGCACTCTCTAGCTTTAGTACATCTCCCCCGATTTATCACATATATACATGCCCACACACTGACTCACAGGGTAGAGCCCCACCTGCCCACACAGACAGGGAAGGTGAAGGTGTAAAGACACTGACAGCGGCTACTGTGCAGGTGAAGGGTTTTGGAGCTGCCATCACACTACTCAGGAGTGAGAGGAGGACTGACATCATTACAGGGGGGTGGTAAGGGACCGGAGGTGTTGGGGTGCCATTGAAGCACTGGATTACTGCCCCCTCTGTACCAAAATGGGCAGCAATAAGGAATTTGAATGGAGGAGTTCACAGGGTATACAGGACAATAGACTGTCAGTGCACGTTAGAGGGGGGGAGGGGGGGTTTAAAAAATTGGGGCTTTAAGTTGTTCAGATCTGTTCTCTCATTAACTCGGGTGATGACAGATCCAAGTAAGGGGCCGTTTACATGATGTAAACAGAGGATCGGTAAAAAGTTTTCTTCTTTTCAGGCTGACAGATTGAAAAGAAAAAAAGCCGATCGCCAACTTCTGTTTGAAGGGACATTGGTCTCGAAGAGGCTAAGCCGCCTCATATGTGCCCAAAATTACCACCTGCCAGTGCCACAAATCAGTGCCACCAATCGGTGCCCACACTAGTAAGTGCAAGCAATCAGTGCCACATATCGGTGCCCACCAGTGGTGGCAATCGGTGGCACCTAGCAGTGCTGCCTATCAGTGTCACCTACCAGTGCCCATCACTGCCACCAATCAGTGCCAGCTATCAGTGCCACCTATCAATGCCGCCCAGTGCCAACTATCAGTGCCACCTCAGTCCTGCCTTATAAGTGCAGCCGATTGGTGCCCATCAGTGCAGCCTCATCAGCGTACATCAATAAAGGAGAAAAATTTCCTGTTTGCAAAATTTATTAACAAAATATAAAATGGTTTCGTATTTTTTTTTTTTTTTTATCAGTATTTTTTAACAAAGAATAAAAAACCCAGAGGTGATCAAATACCACCAAAAGAAAGCTCTATTTGTGGGGGAAAAAAAAAAAAAATGTATTTGGGTACAGTGTTTTATGACCGCGCAATTGTCATTCAAAGAGTGACAGCGCTAAAAGCTGAAAATTGGTCTGGGCAGGAGGGGGGTTTAGGTGCCCAGTAAGCAAGTGGTTAATATACAGTAGCATGTTGACGATTGGAATAAGCTAATAATAATAATAGTAGATGGATACTAATAATAGTATAAATACATCATTATGAAATATTATTATTCACTTCCATTATTATCTATCAATAACTTCTATTATTATCATTTGTTACGAGCTAGTCTTATATCTATCATTATTAATAGAGAATACAGATAATGACAGGGTCTCTTTCATAGTGAATATATAAATGATCAGATTGGGGGTTTACCTCTCTTCACTGTCAGCGACACATGGCGTTTGTTTTTCTTATATTGGTGACATCGGTGGGTGGGGCGTAGCCGGCCTAGACCCGCCCATGGTTTCTTCCGATCCGTCAGTAAAAATGTCAGACTCGGCTTCAGTAAATGCCCGCCCTCTCTGGCTAAATCCTATAGTGATAGTCTCTACCCTCTTAGCGTCCAAATGTGATGCTGTAGGAAGACATGGAGGTGGGCGTGACGGAGAACAGCCGAATCGAGCTCCTCCTCTAGGGGGTCAATCGCAGACTGATCCGCCCTCCGTGTGACGCAGAAGGTAAAGCCCTCTCGCCGCGCGCTCACACATAATTGGCTGTTTATGGAGCAGGCTCCGCCCCCTCAATCCTGCTGTCTAAGAGCTGTGCGGCTCTGCCATTGGTCAGTAGGCGTGGCTTTGTACTCCTGCTTGACAGCATTGGTGCCCTCGGCTCCTCCCTCACATTCTCCGCTTTTAGTGACACATGCCGTTTTTTGTTTTTTTTCTTACACTGATGACATCGGTGGGTGGCGTAGCCGGTCTAGACCCGCCCATGGCTTTCTGCGATCCATTAGTAAAAATGTCCGACTCGGCTTCAGTAAATGCCCGCCCTCTCTCTCTCTAAATCCCCTATTGATAGTCTCCGCCCTCTCAGCGTCCAGCAGTGATTCTGTAGGAAGGCATTAAGGTGGGCGCGACGGAGAACAGCCGTGCTCCTCCTCTAGGTGGTCTATCGCAGGCTGATCCTCCCTCCGAGTGACGCACTAAAGTAACGCCCTCTCGCCGCGCAAGCACTGATTGGCTCTCTGAAGCAGGCTCCGCCCCTCACTCCTGCTGTCTATCATCTTTGAGCTTGCGGTTCTGCCATTGGCCAGTAGGCGTGGCCTGTGTTTATCCTGCTCAACAGCTAGGGTGTCCCCGACTCCTCCCCCACATTCTCCATTCAGGGATGTGAGGACAGCAGCACAGCTTCATATAATACATGTATCGCCTAGCTGTGTATGCAGAGCCGCAGTCTCATTGACTCCTCCCCTCTCCCTCATCTCCATTGCCCGTGCTGAGAGACCCAGAGGGAGAGGAGCACGGCTTGTGTACAGGGAGGAGGAGGGAGGTGATGATTGGAGGAAGGTCTGGGGAGGTGAGCTGACACTTCTATATCAGGACTCCGGAGGATTGGTTTGCAGGACATGACAAGGGATCAGCTAATGAGGATGGGATGAGCAGGGAGTGTGTGGAGAGTCGGCTGAGTGTGTAGCCTTCCTCACACCTAACACATCTCCCAAGCTGGCACACATCACTATATAATCCTCCCCCAGCACTCTGTATGGCCACATCATGTCACCTGATCACCATTCCATGTCACCCTGTGTTATCCAAACTTTCTATAAAGTCTAACCTAAACCCACTATATACAAATTACCAGAGCACAGCGCTGGGTTTTCTGCTATTTACATAGCAGTGCAATTGTATGAATCTTATCTAACAAAAATCCTGCGCTTATCCCACCAAATGTGCAAAAAAAAAAATAATTAAAATTTAATCAAATCATTGATCAGAAAAATAAAAAATGAACAGTTGTGAGAGCCGCAGCCCAGTAGGGCCGAATACAAGACTCAGAAAAAGATTTAAAAGTGACTTGCTGCGCTTCTCTAAGTGAGCAAAAGAGCAACAAATATACATCCAACAGTAATAAAATAGTAAGAAAAAAAAACTGTATATATAAAGTGCAATGTCAGTCAATAATCCTTAAAAAGTCCTTCATGAGGATTCATATACATAAATCCACTACTGACAGTTCAATTGAATATTAAATATCCCAGTGATTAATCTGTGTATAGAATCAACAGACCCAGCATGAAAAGGTGCTCATAGAGAGGCCGTCCCCACATAAAGTCACGCCTCTTACCAGAGATTTTTTAATTATAAAGACCTGATTCACTTTTAAAAATTTCCACAAGACCCCGTAGTTATAAGGAGGGAGGGGGTTTCATCTTCATTCAGCCTCAGCAGTAAGGATGAGCTCAGGCGTGTTCGCAAACCGCACGTGCAGCCCGCCAGAAAGTCGGCACTGCACAGCGCTGATCACAAGCGGTGAGACATTTCCTGATCTCTGCAGCCGCGCATCGGGACAATGTCTCGCTGCTTGTGATTAGCGCTGTGCAGTGCCGACTTTCTGGCGGGCTCTGTACGTGTGGGTTGCGAACACTCCTGAGCTCATCCTTACTCAGCAATATTAACTTCCAAGAATCTCAGCCAGTGTTCAATGAAATATATATAGGTTGGCCTGTGATGGTTCTCAAACAGGTCTACCGGTGGTGAGACGAACGATACACACAATAAAACTACACACATCTGTCCAGATAGGGTGTAGTGTAGTTTGTGTAGTTTTAATTTTCCTCTCCTGTATATACTGCCCACTGTCATACCCTCCATGCTCCTCTCCTGCACATACTGCCCACTGTCATACCCTCCATGCTCCTCTCCTGCACATACTGCCCCCTGTCATACCCTCCACACTCCTCTCCTGTATATACTGTCATACCCTCCACACTCCTCTCCTGTATATACTGTTATACCCTCCACACTCCTCTCAGTGACCATGAGACAACTACAGCCTGCTGGGGGCAGTGCAGATCTGAGGTGAAGGGGCCCATCACTGTGTAGGTTTGAAAAGTATGACCTCCTCAGCAGTAAATTGAGCTTTGCCCAGCAGGTCTGAGGTGGAAGGCCTTGTCACCATCACCCTGTAAAAGAGAAAGGGGTCATCACCCTGTATGCGTGAGGAGGGGCCCCTGAAAGTATACATTGAGCCCCCCTCTTGTGCAGACTTAAAGTTGAAGGGCCCCATATTGAGTGCTAATGGGGGCAGCTTACCTTCTATGCCTGAGAAAAAGGGATCCGACAGTACTGGCAGTAAAGGGGGCCTTGCCCTGGAGGTCTGAGGTTAAGGGGCCCCCTCAAGGTGTCCTTATGAGAAGGACCATTTACCCTGCACTTATAACGTGTATTGGCCCCTGACAGTAAAGGGGGCCCTCAGTCTGCAGGTCTGAGGTGGAGGGGCCCCTATCCTATAAGACTAAAGATGAGGGGCCCCTGACAGTGTGCAATAAAGCAGAGGCCTGAGGTGGATGGGCCCCTCACAGTGCTTAGTTTGGGGACCCTTACCTTGTAGTAGTTATGACTCTTTACAGTAAAGAGAGTCTTCACCCTGTATACCTGAGGGGTAAGGGGACCCCATTATGCAGGGCTAGGGGGGGAGGGACCCGAAAGTATACTGTGCCCCCCCCCCCCCCCCAATATATGTTAATGCCTCTATTTTTCATGTTTAAAGTGTAAGGGCCCATACTAAATGCTACTGGAGGGGAGAGAGGCTTACGCTTTAATCCTGAAAAAGAGAGCCCCCCCCATCCAGGGGTAGACTGACAACACTCAGGACCCCCAGACCAAATAAAGCAAGGGCCCCTTGTCGGGTCCCGCCCCTACATTTTCACATTCAACAATAACCAAAATACAGGAAGTGAAGCAGGCAACTCTAATGGGACCTGGAGGGGGGGGGTCTCTCTCTAACAGAGGCCCTCTCTGTGTCTATTAGAGAGTCCTTTAGAAACTTTCCCCTCCAGGCCCCATTAGAGACTACAATAGAGTCTAATGGGACCTGGAGGGGGGGTCTCTCTCTAACAGAGGCCCTCTCTGTGTCTATTAGAGAGTCCTTTAGAAACTTTCCCCTCCAGGCCCCATTAGAGACTACAATAGAGTCTAATGGGACCTGGAGGGGGGGTCTCTCTCTAACAGTGTTCATTGGAGAGTCTCTATTAGAGAGAGACCCCCCTTCAGAAACCCATTACAGACTATCAAACAGAGGTGCCCCTTTCAGTGTCCATTAGAGAGTCTCTGTTAGAAAGAGCCCCTCCAGGCCCCATGAGTGACTACAAAGGAGTCTAATGGGACTTGGAGGGGCCTCTATCTAACAGAGTGTACAGTAAACACCTTCATTGACTCTGGTCCTCAGGGGGCCCCCTCCTTGTGCCATGACTCTCACCCCTGCCCCAACCTCTCACAAAGTAGAAATAAAATTGGAGCTGTGTAGCGCTCCTCTTACCTTACCTATGGGTACTGTAGCTGTGGCTGCTCCTGCATCCCCTGTGGCTGGTTCCTGTGGGTGGCTGGCCGACTCCCTGCTGTGGCTGGGTGCCTGGCTAGCTCCTGCATCCTCTGTAGCTGGATCCTGTGGGTGGCTGGTTCCCTGCTATGGGTGGCTGGCTTTCTTGCTGTGGGTGCCTGGCTGGCTCCCTGCTGTGGGTGGCACTCCTGTGGGGTGCACTCAACAGGAGGGAGGGGCCAAGAGCGCCGGCGAGGGATCCAAGAAGAGGAGGATTCGGGCTGCACTGTGCAAAACCACTGTACAGAGCAGGTAAGTGTAACATGTTTTTTTTTTCTTTAACCACTTACCCACTGGGCACTTAAACCCCCTTCCTAACCAGAGGGGACGCCCTCCCAGAATAAGCCAACCGCGCTGTAGCCATCTTTTGGCTATGGCCCGGTCGGCATGTGGTTAAAAATAACAAAGGCTTTAGTATCACTTTAAATTTGCATGCTAAGCTTTTTTATGACAGAAGAAACTCTCTGGTGTCATAGATGGGTCATCCAGTCAAAATATTTTATGTTTTTTTAATTTTTTTATTATTTTGTATGGAATGGGGAAGCATTAGAATGTCTGTCAGATTTTTACTGCAGTAATTCTATGATATCCTAAAGAGACCCTGTCACCAGACTGTTCATTGCAGCAACAATTAACCCAAAAGATTATATGTACATTTAACATTATTTATTCATATTATTTACCTGTCAAATGTTTCCTTGTGTAGATGTCCAAAAACCCTGAGACTGCTGCTGGTTGCCGCCATGTTGGACATGGTGTCAGCAGCCCCAGCTGATTTAGCGCTGTCATTCTAGTGACCTATAGCACTGGTTGTCAACCTTCTTGATATGGAGGGGCCTCAAATGCAGCCCTTGACAATGCCAAAGGACAGCACATACAATTCAATGAATCTTCGGTGTCAGAGACAACAGACACAACAAGATATAGTTGGGCCACCCCAGGCAATAATTAGACACTCCCAAAGAATGCCTTGCCAGGAGGGAAGAGCTGTGGTAGGGGATTGACTCTCTGCATTTGTCAAAAATGTTAGGACGCTCAGAGGCACATTTTATTAATAACTTTCATTTGAAAAGTATAAACACTGCAAATAAACATTTACAATACTTGATTTTTGGTGCTTTTACCTGCATATTTTGGTGACAGGGTCTTACCTCTTCCTTAAAAGATCTTGAAGAAACAAAGTGTTCCCTGTAGTCACATTGGAGGTTCTTAAAAGTATTCAGCTTTATCTGAACAGTATAAAGAAGAAGTTCTCCACTATTGCATTGGGTGTAGAAAGGACCTGCAGTAAGACCCCTTTAATACTGCTGGCGTGGCCGTCTCAGCAGTAAAGCGCCGCTAGTTTTAGCTGCGCTTTACCGTTTTTCACTCCGCTAGCAGCCGAGGAAAGGGTTAAAAGTGCCCGCGAAGTGCCGCTGCCGAATCGCTTTGCAGGCACTTTGGCAGTGCTGCCCATTGATTTCAATGGCAGGGGCAGTTTAGGAGCGGTGTATACACAGCTCCCGCACTGCCCCAAAGATGCTGCTTGCAGGACTTTTTTTTCAGTCCTGCAAGCACACCGCCCCACTGTGAAAGCACTCAGGCTTTCACACTGCGGAGCATTGAGAGGCGCTTTTCAGGCGCTATTTGTAACGCTAAAACGCCTGAAAAGCGCCTTCAGTGTGAAAGGGGTCTGAGCCTCTGCCATTCCTGACAGGTAAGGCGTGTCTTGTGAGAGAAGAGAACAGAACTTCTTTTGTATGCAATCCAAAATGTCATTTTCTTTTTAACTTCCTATTAAAGTAGAATCCCAGGGTAATACTGAGCTTAAAACTGCATCCACCCCCTCTAACACCTATACCCTGTAAAAGGCAGATTCATATACTAACCTATTTTCAGGGCGCTCTAGTCTGGTCCCTCTATTGGCTCTTCTTTCTCAGCTAGCAGTGGCTTGAGGGGAGAGGAGGGTGCGCCAACATTGGATGGCCCATAGTAAGCCTATGGACATACCTCCCAACATTCTGAGATGGGAATGAGGGACCCCTATTAGCAAAAGTATGTAGGCATAGGACACACCACCTCCCACGCCCCCTTAAAGGAGATTTGTACAAAAAAAATGATTGGTTAAACCCACAAGTGCATTTTTTTACCACTACCATTACTTTATACTGGCCTTTGGAATTTCGAAATGTAGCAATTTAGAAACTGGATGAAAGGTTTAGCACTATAAAACACTTTTTGATAGATAATTGGTGCATTTTATATACACAACTACATAGATCAGACCAAAATGAGGGTCAAATGAGGAGGAAAGAGGGACAGAGGGACCCTCGAAATCAGGGACAGTTGGGAGCTATGCTATGGGTGACGTCACCAAACAGACATTCAGCTATTGTCGGATCGCTCTCTCCTCTCCCATGTAGCTAGTGACCGGGCTGAGAATAGATTAGTATATGCATCTTCCTTTCACAGGGTAGTTTATAGGTGTTAGAAGGATGGTGGGAGCAGGTTCAGGCGCAGTTAGTATTACCCCAAAGTTTTACTTTAACCCTTTCCAGCCATCAGGAACAGGCCTTTTAAACATTCATAATGCGAGTGGCATTACATGGGCTTCCCAGTCCTGTTATCACTGTGATTCCCGCAATGATGTGATCAAAAGCCCACCCCACCTGCTTCAGATCATGACCAGGAGCGGTCTGTGATAGCCAAGTCACTATACTGGTGTACAAAGCACAAACAGGGGGTGCCTGCTGTACGCATATGTGTGGCAGCTCAGGGTTAAAGATCACTATCGCACCGCTGCATATATACAGCCTGCATTAAAGCGGTAGTTAAGAGCTAGAGATATATATACTGTATATATCATAATATATATAGATAGATATCACCCTCCTAGGTAGGTGCTACAAGACAGTATATCATTTTTGGCTTTTCTGCTTAAAAGAGAAGCAGCCAGGTACATTTTTAACCACTTAAGGACCAGGCCTCTTTTTTAGATGCGTTGTTTAAGTTAAAAACTTTTAGTTAAAAAGTTTTTTTTTTGCTAGAAAATTACTTAGAACCCCCAAACATACATTTTTTTTCTAACACCCTAGAGCAGGGGTAGGGAACCTTTTTGGCTGAGAGAGCCATGAACGCCACATATTTTACAATGTAATTCTGTGAAAACAATATGTTTAAAACTAAATACAAGTAAATGTGGCATTTTATGTAAGACCAACACTTTTAAAGTACAATAAGTCCCTGAATTAAACAATCAGGTGTTCTTTATTAAGAGATAAATCACAGAAAAAATAAATATGGCAAAGTTTCTGAACATGACATGACCTTTGAATTCTTTTTAATAACGTTGTTCTGCTGTTGCTAACCAATGATGAATAAAGAACTTCTTACCATTAATGCGACTTCTGGTGCTGCATGGTTTCACTGATGGCTTTGTAGTCTGCTTGATACATGGTGAGGTTAAGCTTCATGCAGGCGTTGAGACTTCCATCATGTTCTTTTCTTTAATCGATTAATCGACTAAATTTTGATTAATTATAACTGTAATCTTGTCATCTCCCCCACTGTAATGTCCACATCTCCCCCACTGTAATATGCACATCTCCCCCCACTGTAATATGCACATCTCCCCCACTGTAATATGCACATCTCCCCCCACTGTAATATGCACCTCTCCCCCACTGTAATATGCACATCTCCCCCCACTGTAATATGCACATCTCCCCCCACTGTAATATGCACCTCTCCCCCACTGTAATATGCACATCTCCCCCCCCCCCCCCCCACTGTAAAATGCACATCTCCCCCACTGTAATATGCACCTCTCCCCCCTGTAATATGCACATCTCCCCCCCACTGTAATATGCACATCTCCCCCCCCCCACTGTAATATGCACATCTCCCCCCCACTGTAATATGCACATCTCCCCCACGGTAATATGCACATCTCCCCACTGTAATATGCACATCCCCCCCCCCCTGTAATATGCACATCTCCCCCCCCTGTAATATGCACATCTCCCCCCCTGTAATATGCACATCTCCCCCCACTGTAATATGCACATCTCCCCCACTGTAATATGCACATCTCCCCAACTTTAATATGCACATCTCCCCCCCCCCCACTGTAATATGCACTTCTCCCTCTCTTCTTCTCTCTTTTCTGTAATATGCACATCTCCCCCCCCCTGTAATATGCACATCTCCCCCACTGTAATATGCACATCTCCCCCCCTGTTAATATGCACATCTCCCCCCCCCTGTAATATGCACATCCCCCCCCCCCCGCTGTAATATGCACATCTCCCCCCCCCTGTAATATGCACATCTCCCCCCTGTAATATGCACATCTCTCCCCTGTAATATGCACATCTCCCCCCCACTGTAATATTGAACATCTCCCCCCCCCCCCCCACTGTAATATGCACATCTCCCCTCACTGTAATATGCACTTCTCCCTATATCTGACTCTGCTTGCTTACTACTAGCAGGCAGATCCATGAGATGGGCGGAGATGATGACGTCAGCACGCCGCTCACCTAGGCCGCCGCCGGGTGTACCAAGATGGCCACGGCTCCGGAGCTAGGCCGAAGCCGCGGCCTTTCCTATGGGCTCAATCCGCGGATCGGCTCAATCCGCGGATCGGCACACCACGCGATCCGCGGATTGAGAAGCGAGAGCCAGATGTAGCCATCAAAAGAGCCACATCTGGCTCGCGAGCCATAGGTTCCCGACCCCTGCCCTAGAGAATAAAATGGCGGTCGTTACAATACTTTTTGTCACACTGTATTTGCGCAGCAGTCTTTTTAAAAAACAAAATACACTTTTTTTAATTCAAAAAAGTAAGACAACATTAAAGCTAGCCCAATTTTTTTTATACTGTGAAAGATAATTTTACGCTGAGTAAATTGATACCCAAAATGTCATGCTTCAAAATTGCGCCCGCTCGTGGAATGGCAACAAACGTTTACCCTTAAAAATCTCCATGAGAGAGGAAGTGGTTAAACAATTTTTATTGTCACATATGAAAAAGTATACATATTGACATATTCACACATACGATTCATGAATACCCGAACATATTACTACAAAAATAGAAATAGAATCATGACTTCTCAATCATATACATTTCTTATTATATCCCGTTCACATATGACCTTAAAACACATGTATACATATCAAACATGGAAAAAATAAAAGAATAACTAAAAAAAAATAAAAATAAATAAATAAAATCCCTTAACCACTGGGCACTTAAACCCCCTTCCTAACCAGACCAATTTTAGCTTTCAGTGCTCTCACATATTGAATGACAATTACTCATGTCATGCAACACTGTACCCATATGAAATGTTTGTCCTTTTTTTCCACACAGATAGAGCTTTCTTTTGGTGGTATTTAATCACTGTTGGTTTTTTTTTTTTTTTTTGCGCTATATAAAAAAGCC
>CM053030.1:370164635-370237135 GCA_028564925.1 Lithobates sylvaticus
GATCTTGTTTGGTTGCCACTATATTTCAAGTCGTTACGGTGACTAATTTGGGAAAAGTGTTGAATTTTTTTAACTCTGCCATGGCCGGTCCCAAGCCCGGCTGCGAAAAGAGGAGGGTTGGGTGCTGGGACAAGCAAACCACCCCTGTAAAAACTATTTGCTACTGGGGCCAGGCACGTCAGTGAAAAAGCCACTGGAGATTCGTCAGGATCTCAGCCAAATAGGCCTAAGAAGGATCGCACCAAGCATACTATTACATAAAGCGCCACATTTGGGTGTGTCTAAAGACTTTGTGGAGCCTTGACTACTCTGTTTCTCCTACAATGGGACCTGGATCTTGTTTCGTTGCCACTATATTTCAAGTCGTTACGGTGACTAATTTGGGAAAAGTGTTGAATTTTTTTAACTCTGCCATGGCCGGTCCCAAGCCCGGCTGCGAAAAGAGGAGGGTTGGGTGCTGGGACAAGCAAACCACCCCTGTAAAAACTATTTGCTACTGGGGCCAGGCACGTCAGTGAAAAAGCCACTGGAGATTCGTCAGGATCTCAGCCAAATAGGCCTAAGAAGGATCGCACCAAGCATACTATTACATAAAGCGCCACATTTGGGTGTGTCTAAAGACTTTGTGGAGCCTTGACTACTCTGTTTCTCCTACAATGGGACCTGGATCTTGTTTCGTTGCCACTATATTTCAAGTCGTTACGGTGACTAATTTGGGAAAAGTGTTGAATTTTTTTAACTCTGCCATGGCCGGTCCCAAGCCCGGCTGCGAAAAGAGGAGGGTTGGGTGCTGGGACAAGCAAACCACCCCTGTAAAAACTATTTGCTACTGGGGCCAGGCACGTCAGTGAAAAAGCCACTGGAGATTCGTCAGGATCTCAGCCAAATAGGCCTAAGAAGGATCGCACCAAGCATACTATTACATAAAGCGCCACATTTGGGTGTGTCTAAAGACTTTGTGGAGCCTTGACTACTCTGTTTCTCCTACAATGGGACCTGGATCTTGTTTCGTTGCCACTATATTTCAAGTCGTTACGGTGACTAATTTGGGAAAAGTGTTGAATTTTTTTTAACTCTGCCATGGCCGGTCCCAAGCCCGGCTGCGAAAAGAGGAGGGTTGGGTGCTGGGACAAGCAAACCACCCCTGTAAAAACTATTTGCTACTGGGGCCAGGCACGTCAGTGAAAAAGCCACTGGAGATTCGTCAGGATCTCAGCCAAAATAGGCCTAAGAAGGATCGCACCAAGCATACTATTACATAAAGCGCCACATTTGGGTGTGTCTAAAGACTTTGTGGAGCCTTGACTACTCTGTTTCTCCTACAATGGGACCTGGATCTTGTTTCGTTGCCACTATATTTCAAGTCGTTACGGTGACTAATTTGGGAAAAGTGTTGAATTTTTTTAACTCTGCCATGGCCGGTCCCAAGCCCGGCTGCGAAAAGAGGAGGGTTGGGTGCTGGGACAAGCAAACCACCCCTGTAAAAACTATTTGCTACTGGGGCCAGGCACGTCAGTGAAAAAGCCACTGGAGATTCGTCAGGATCTCAGCCAAATAGGCCTAAGAAGGATCGCACCAAGCATACTATTACATAAAGCGCCACATTTGGGTGTGTCTAAAGACTTTGTGGAGCCTTGACTACTCTGTTTCTCCTACAATGGGACCTGGATCTTGTTTCGTTGCCACTATATTTCAAGTCGTTACGGTGACTAATTTGGGAAAAGTGTTGAATTTTTTTTAACTCTGCCATGGCCGGTCCCAAGCCCGGCTGCGAAAAGAGGAGGGTTGGGTGCTGGGACAAGCAAACCACCCCTGTAAAAACTATTTGCTACTGGGGCCAGGCACGTCAGTGAAAAAGCCACTGGAGATTCGTCAGGATCTCAGCCAAACAGGCCTAAGAAGGATCGCACCAAGCATACTATTACATAAATCGCCACATTTGGGTGTGTCTAAAGACTTTGTGGAGCCTTGACTACTCTGTTTCTCCTACAATGGGACCTGGATCTTGTTTCGTTGCCACTATATTTCAAGTCGTTACAGTGACTAATTTGGGAAAAGTGTTGAATTTTTTTTAACTCTGCCATGGCCGGTCCCAAGCTGGGCTGCGAAAAGAGGAGGGTTGGGTGCTGGGACAAGCAAACCACCCCTGTAAAAACTATTTGCTACTGGGGCCAGGCACGTCAGTGAAAAAGCCACTGGAGATTTGTCAGGATCTCAGCCAAATAGGCCTAAGAAGGATCGCACCAATCATACCATTACATAAAGCGCCACATTTGGGTGTGTCTAAAGACTTTGTGGAGCCTTGACTACTCTGTTTCTCCTACAATGGGACCTGGATCTTGTTTCGTTGCCACTATATTTCAAGTCGTTACGGTGACTAATTTGGGAAAAGTGTTGAATTTTTTTAACTCTGCCATGGCCGGTCCCAAGCCCGGCTGCGAAAAGAGGAGGGTTGGGTGCTGGGACAAGCAAACCACCCCTGTAAAAACTATTTGCTACTGGGGCCAGGCACGTCAGTGAAAAAGCCACTGGAGATTCGTCAGGATCTCAGCCAAATAGGCCTAAGAAGGATCGCACCAAGCATACTATTACATAAAGCGCCACATTTGGGTGTGTCTAAAGACTTTGTGGAGCCTTGACTACTCTGTTTCTCCTACAATGGGACCTGGATCTTGTTTCGTTGCCACTATATTTCAAGTCGTTACAGTGACTAATTTGGGAAAAGTGTTGAATTTTTTTAACTCTGCCATGGCCCGTCCCAAGCCCGGCTGCGAAAAGAGGAGGGTTGGGTGCTGGGACAAGCAAACCACCCCTGTAAAAACTATTTGCTACTGGGGCCAGGCACGTCAGTGAAAAAGCCACTGGACATTCGTCAGGATCTCAGCCAAATAGGCCTAAGAAGGATCGCACCAAGCATACTATTACATAAAGCGCCACATTTGGGTGTGTCTAAAGATTTTGTGGAGCCTTGACTACTCTGTTTCTCCTACAATGGGACCTGGATCTTGTTTCGTTGCCACTATATTTCAAGTCGTTACGGTGACTAATTTGGGAAAAGTGTTGAATTTTTTTTAACTCTGCCATGGCCGGTCCCAAGCCCGGCTGCGAAAAGAGGAGGGTTGGGTGCTGGGACAAGCAAACCACCCCTGTAAAAACTATTTACTACTGGGGCCAGGCACGTCAGTGAAAAAGCCAGTGGAGATTCGTCAGGATCTCAGCCAAATAGGCCTAAGAAGGATCGCACCAATCATACCATTACATAAAGCGCCACATTTGGGTGTGTCTAAAGACTTTGTGGAGCCTTGACTACTCTGTTTCTCCTACAATGGGACCTGGATCTTGTTTCGTTGCCACTATATTTCAAGTCGTTACGGTGACTAATTTGGGAAAAGTGTTGAATTTTTTTAACTCTGCCATGGCCGGTCCCAAGCTGGGCTGCGAAAAGAGGAGGGTTGGGTGCTGGGACAAGCAAACCACCCCTGTAAAAACTATTTGCTACTGGGGCCAGGCACGTCAGTGAAAAAGCCACTGGAGATTCGTCAGGATCTCAGCCAAATAGGCCTAAGAAGGATCGCACCAAGCATACTATTACATAAAGCGCCACATTTGGGTGTGTCTAAAGACTTTGTGGAGCCTTGACTACTCTGTTTCTCCTACAATGGGACCTGGATCTTGTTTCGTTGCCACTATATTTCAAGTCGTTACAGTGACTAATTTGGGAAAAGTGTTGAATTTTTTTAACTCTGCCATGGCCGGTCCCAAGCCCGGCTGCGAAAAGAGGAGGGTTGGGTGCTGGGACAAGCAAACCACCCCTGTAAAAACTATTTGCTACTGGGGCCAGGCACGTCAGTGAAAAGAGGAGGGTTGGGTGCTGGGACAAGCAAACCACCCCTGTAAAAACTATTTGCTACTGGGGCCAGGCACGTCAGTGAAAAAGCCACTGGAGATTCGTTAGGATCTCAGCCAAATAGGCCTAAGAAGGATCGCACCAAGCATACTATTACATAAAGCGCCACATTTGGGTGTGTCTAAAGACTTTGTGGAGCCTTGACTACTCTGTTTCTCCTACAATGGGACCTGGATCTTGTTTCGTTGCCACTATATTTCAAGTCGTTACAGTGACTAATTTGGGAAAAGTGTTGAATTTTTTTTAACTCTGCCATGGCCGGTCCCAAGCCCGGCTGCGAAAAGAGGAGGGTTGGGTGCTGGGACAAGCAAACCACCCCTGTAAAAACTATTTGCTACTGGGGCCAGGCACGTCAGTGAAAAATCCACTGGAGATTCGTCAGGATCTCAGCCAAATAGGCCTATGAAGGATCGCACCAAGCATACTATTACATAAAGCGCCACATTTGGGTGTGTCTAAAGACTTTGTGGAGCCTTGACTACTCTGTTTCTCCTACAATGGGACCTGGATCTTGTTTCGTTGCCACTATATTTCAAGTCGTTACAGTGACTAATTTGGGAAAAGTGTTGAATTTTTTTAACTCTGCCATGGCCGGTCCCAAGCCCGGCTGCGAAAAGAGGAGGGTTGGGTGCTGGGACAAGCAAACCACCCCTGTAAAAACTATTTGCTACTGGGGCCAGGCACGTCAGGGAAAAAGCCACTGGAGATTCGTCAGGATCCCAGCCAAATAGGCCTAAGAAGGATCACACCAAGCATACTATAACATAAAGCGCCACATTTGGGTGTGTCTAAAGACTTTGTGGAGCCTTGACTACTCTGTTTCTCCTACAATGGGACCTGGATCTTGTTTCGTTGCCACTATATTTCAAGTCGTTGCGGTGACTAATTTGGGAAAAGTGTTGAATTTTTTTTAACTCTGCCATGGCCGGTCCCAAGCCCGGCTGCGAAAAGAGGAGGGTTGGGTGCTGGGCCAAGCAAACCACCCCTGTAAAAACTATTTGCTACTGGGGCCAGGCACGTCAGTGAAAAGAGGAGGGTTGGGTGCTGGGACAAGCAAACCACCCCTGTAAAAACTATTTGCTACTGGGGCCAGGCACGTCAGTGAAAAAGCCACTGGAGATTCGTTAGGATCTCAGCCAAATAGGCCTAAGAAGGATCGCACCAAGCATACTATTACATAAAGCGCCACATTTGGGTGTGTCTAAAGACTTTGTGGAGCCTTGACTACTCTGTTTCTCCTACAATGGGACCTGGATCTTGTTTCGTTGCCACTATATTTCAAGTCGTTACAGTGACTAATTTGGGAAAAGTGTTGAATTTTTTTAACTCTGCCATGGCCGGTCCCAAGCCCGGCTGCGAAAAGAGGAGGGTTGGGTGCTGGGACAAGCAAACCACCCCTGTAAAAACTATTTGCTACTGGGGCCAGGCACGTCAGGGAAAAAGCCACTGGAGATTCGTCAGGATCCCAGCCAAATAGGCCTAAGAAGGATCACACCAAGCATACTATAACATAAAGCGCCACATTTGGGTGTGTCTAAAGACTTTGTGGAGCCTTGACTACTCTGTTTCTCCTACAATGGGACCTGGATCTTGTTTCGTTGCCACTATATTTCAAGTCGTTGCGGTGACTAATTTGGGAAAAGTGTTGAATTTTTTTTAACTCTGCCATGGCCGGTCCCAAGCCCGGCTGCGAAAAGAGGAGGGTTGGGTGCTGGGCCAAGCAAACCACCCCTGTAAAAACTATTTGCTACTGGGGCCAGGCACGTCAGTGAAAAAGCCACTGGACATTCGTCAGGATCTCAGCCAAATAGGCCTAAGAAGGATCGCACCAAGCATACTATTACATAAAGCGCCACATTTGGGTGTGTCTAAAGACTTTGTGGAGCCTTGACTACTCTGTTTCTCCTACAATGGGACCTGGATCTTGTTTCGTTGCCACTATATTTCAAGTCGTTACGGTGACTAATTTGGGAAAAGTGTTGAATTTTTTTTAACTCTGCCATGGCCGGTCCCAAGCCCGGCTGCGAAAAGAGGAGGGTTGGGTGCTGGGACAAGCAAACCACCCCTGTAAAAACTATTTGCTACTGGGGCCAGGCACGTCAGTGAAAAAGCCACTGGAGATTTGTCAGGATCTCAGCCAAATAGGCCTAAGAAGGATCGCACCAAGCATACTATTACATAAAGCGCCACATTTGGGTGTGTCTAACGACTTTGTGGAGCCTTGACTACTCTTTTTCACCTACAATGGGACCTGGATCTTGTTTCGTTGCCACTATATTTCAAGTCGTTACGGTGACTAATTTGGGAAAAGTGTTGAATTTTTTTTAACTCTGCCATGGCCGGTCCCAAGCCCGGCTGCGAAAAGAGGAGGGTTGGGTGCTGGGACAAGCAAACCACCCCTGTAAAAACTATTTACTACTGGGGCCAGGCACGTCAGTGAAAAAGCCACTGGAGATTCGTCAGGATCTCAGCCAAATAGGCCTAAGAAGGATCGCACCAAGCTTACTATTACATAAAGCGCCACATTTGGGTGTGTCTAAAGACTTTGTGGAGCCTTGACTACTCTGTTTCTCCTACAATGGGACCTGGATCTTGTTTCGTTGCCACTATATTTCAAGTCGTTGCGGTGACTAATTTGGGAAAAGTGTTGAATTTTTTTTAACTCTGCCATGGCCGGTCTCAAGCACGGCTGCGAAAAGAGGAGGGTTGGGTGCTGGGACAAGCAAACCACCCCTGTAAAAACTATTTGCTACTGGGGCCAGGCACGTCAGTGAAAAAGCCACTGGAGATTCGTCAGGATCTCAGCCAAATAGGCCTAAGAAGGATCGCACCAAGCATACTATTACATAAAGCGCCACATTTGGGTGTGTCTAAAGACTTTGTGGAGCCTTGACTACTCTGTTTCTCCTACAATGGGACCTGGATCTTGTTTCGTTGCCACTATATTTTAAGTTGTTACATTGATTAATTTGGGAAAAGTTTTGCCGGCTTTGCAGAATCAGGGAGGCTATGCAGAGTAAAGCCCCATACACACGCGCGGATTATCCCAGGACCAGTTCGGTCGGATCCTGTCCGTCGTACTTTGTCCGATGTTGGTGTTGCGTACACACGGTCGGACAACGTTGTCGGAATATCCGGTCTGCAAGAACGTCGTGACGTAAGTCGTCTTCCACGAGACTAGAAAAGGGAAGTTCAGCACCACGTCAGGCACCCGTTGGGCTCCTTCTGCTGATCCCGTGTTTATTGCGAGTTAGTTGAAGTTTGGGGACTTACGATTCGCGCTTCTCAGTTTTCCGACTCAGATCGTTACTGCTCTTCAGTTTGTGCTTGTCGTGCGTATCTGTTTATTAGTGCGTGTAGTCAGTTCGCATTTGTTGGTCATTGCGGCCTATATCTTGATATAGGACGCTTTGATTTTCACTGCTTATTGTCTGCTCGTTTCTGGTATTCATTTCGTTCTTTCAGGCCTTGCTGTTTATCGGTGCTTTCTGTTTGTCCGTTCTGACGAGCCGACCGTTTGTGAGCTTGTGAGCGATGTTTCCCGTGCGTACTCGTCGCCGAGTTCGTGCTGTACGCGGAATTGGTGTCGGGCTTTTAGCTTTGAGCCAAGACCCGTCCATGAACAGAGTGACGAGGAGTATGTGGACCAAGAATTGGTTGCTTCAGCGTGATCAGTTCTCGCACATGCCTTTGCTTCGTGAGATCCGGGAGAATAATCCTGATGATTTCAGGAACTTTCTCCGGATGACGGACCCCGTGTTTCACCGTCTTTTGGCTTTGCTGACCCCTTTTATCAGCCGGCAGGATACCTGCATGAGACAAGCCATCACTCCGGAGCAGAGGCTTGTTGCTACGTTGAGGTACTTGGCGACAGGGAGAAGTCTTCAGGATTTGAAGTTCTCTTCAGGTATCTCTCCCCAGGCCCTGGGAATCATTATTCCAGAGACCTGTTCTGCCATCATCGAGGTCCTGCAGGAGGACTATATTAAGGTAACATTTCTACTTTACTATTCCATTCTATGTATGCTCTGTTTGCTAATGTCTTGTATTTTTGACCTCCTTCCCTAATTACCATGATTGCAATATGTTCTAATATGCTGTGCCCCTTTTCTCCTTCATGCATTTTTCCCTTCACTTACCTCACCAGCATGCTCTTCTGCCCCAATAGACACCTATGGCCTAGTCACTTAAGCAATGTCTTTTGTCTGCTGCATAGTATTGTTTGCCCCCAAACACCCCCTAAAATATGCACAAATGTTTGCTGTGTGGTTTACTTCATGTAGAGCCCCTTTTTTTTTGTTTTTTTGTGGGGGGGGGGGCAAACTCATTATGAACCCCCTCCCCCAACTGCTCTATCAGATGGTACCAATCCTCTATCTGCTGGCTTTCCCAAGGTCAATACACACTATATACCTACCTCTTTATAGTGGGCATCTTTAGGGATGAATTCAGCAAAGCATGTAGTGCAAGGGGCTGGCTCCATACTTTCCATTTCCTCTTTTTTGTGTTCTTTCCCTCCTATTAGCTTGCTTGGTAATTTCAGAATGTCACAATGTGCTTTCCTTTTTTGGGGGGGGGGGGGGGGTTTGAAATTTTATTTTAGCTTTCCTGGGGGCTGCCAATAGTGTTAAGTAAGGAGGGTGTGGCCAAACTAGCACACATTATTGAGCCATTTGGCAATCAATGAAGTGCAGAGGGTTACCTGTCCAACCCCCCCCCCCCCCCCCAAAACCCTAGTTATTGGCAATGGCCCATCAGAAGTGGGGGGATTGATGGGGGGTGATTAATCTGTGAAGGGGAGCCTCTACTTTTCTGTGCAAATACTTTCCAGCCTCAAATTTTTAAGAATGCTCTTGTTCCAAGATGTTGATTGTCTAATCTGCTTGCAATGTTTATGTGCAAAGTGACTAATTTTTTTTTCTTGTTTCACTCCACAGTTCCCTTCCACGCCACAGGAATGGCAGACTGTGGCCTCCCACTTTGCCAGCCGTTGGGACTTTCCTAACTGCGGAGGGGCAATTGATGGGAAACACGTCCGCATCGTCCCACCGCCCAACTCGGGGTCCTACTATTATAATTATAAAGGGTTTAATAGTGTAGTGATGTTGGCGGTGGTGTCGGCGACATACGAGTTTATGTATGTGGACGTGGGGATGAACGGCCGGATCTCGGATGGTGGTGCCATTGCGCACACGGAGTTCTACTGGCGTCTCCAAAGTGGCAGTCTGTGCTTGCCACCTCCAGAGGAGAATGCTGAAGGACTCCCCTTCGTCTTTGTCGCAGATGAAGCGTTTGCGTTGACTCCCCATCTGATGAGGCCGTTCCTGATGAGGACCCTCACCCCAGACCAGAGGGTCTTCAACTACAGGCTGTCCAGAGCCCGAAGAGTTGTGGAGAACACTTTTGGCATCCTGGCCAGCCGCTTCCGCCTGTTCTTGGCGGCTATTAACTTGGCGGAATACAAACTGAACCACATAGTTCTTGCCTGTTGCATATTGCACAACTTCCTCAAAAGACATAACAGGAACTATGTGGTGCCCGTTGGCCCAGATGTGGAGGGCCCTCCAAATGCTGACCTCACAGCCCTTCAAGTGGCACGTCCAGGCTTGCCCCCTCTAAATGCCCGCGCGGTCCGCGAGCAATATATGGACTACTTTGTGGGTAGGGGGGCCATTGCTCTGCCTGACGATGTGTGAGAGGCATTTTTAATTAAATATTTTTTTTAAACCAACCTATGATTTCTTGTCATTTCCGTATTCTAGCTTATTTGACCTTGAATTTTTTTCCCTTTGCCTTCGACAGTGGGAATGCACTTTCCGGGCAAAAGGAGGTAACAGTCTCTTCTTCCCAAAAAGATTATTCTCATGTTGTGTGTTTGATACCTAATCTTTGGTCTAGAGAAGGTTTGTAGTGCATAACTGACACCCAAAATACTCCTTTTCATCACCAGGTCAGACATGTGTGTATTCACAAAAATGGTGTGCTACGTGTTTTCGTACAAAGCACTGTGGGTGTCATTTACATAAGTCAAATCCGCTATGCTCTACAAGTGCAGTGAAAGAGTGCCCTGGAAAAGAAACTTGCAGTGCAAACTGGACTTGCCTTTAGTAAATAACACCCATTGCCCCCCAAATCCTTTACATTTTACATACATAATGCATTTTGTTTTTTAAATAAGGAAGCCACACATTTTGAAAAGTAAAAAAGTTTACTTGCAAAACATTCACAAGTGCGTTTACAAACTTCTTGCCCAAACTGACAACATCTTGGTTATTTACAACATTGTTTACAAACATTCCGCATTTTGTAAAACCAGGCATGGAGCAAAACAGAACCTAGGAACTAGGAAAGTTCAACTTTCTAAAGTGAAGACAAGATCAGACATGACTATATGTTCAAAGTGTGTTTGATCTTGCCTTCATCACATGGGGGGTCACCCCTGGAAAGTGGAAATTTAGAACATGCACACAATTTGGGTCTGAAAATGGTCATTATATGGTAAAACACATGCCTCGAATCTTCAAAAGTGCCATTTTCCATCATGGGGATGAATGGACGTTTTTTGGGGGTGCAATCCCTTCACCACAACCACTTTAGTAGTTCGTAAAGTGGTTGCACCCCCAACAAAACGTTGTCATTCATCCACCATGATGGGAGCTAGCACATGTGGACACAATGTGTGCATGTTCCAAATTTCACACAGTTCTTAAGTGTTCAGAAACAGCCACAAATGTGTGTTAATTACTTGGTGCGTTTTCAGATTTTTCCTAACACATCAATGATGTTCTTCAATTTTTGTTGAACATCATTGATGTTTTGCTTTATGTAATCTAGATCTCTATTGCAGACCATTATCTCCCCGATGAGTACGTGGGCACTCTCTGTGGTAAAGTGCGATTTTTCTCCACGTCACCTAAAAACAAAAAACAAAAAAAAAATAGGGTCTTGGAAATGAGGCAGCCATACATTGATTAGCTTACCAGTAGCTGTGTTCTCCCACACTCACCTGTTGTGGTGACAAGTTCTCCAATTTCTATGATCTCTCCTTCCTCCTCCTCCTCCTCCTCTGCTTCTGCTCTTTCCCCCTTTTTTGGGAGGTGTTGGTTTTGGGGTTTCCTCAGACGTCCCAAGTTTTCGCTCCCCTATGAGAATGTACAAAAGGAAGATTTAGCAACACAATCTATTGAGGGCAGAAATAGGAAATAGGAAATGACAAACATTGCTTGAAAGTGAGGGACAATATTTTTGGGTGTCCAGTTACAAATGACACCAACATGAATGTAGTCACTTTGTAAAGGTCCTAAACTTATAGCTTTTTGGTCGACGTTTGGGTGATGGAGACCCCCCTCTAGTATCCACTGGAGCACATGTGTGGAAAAGCCTAATAAAAAGGGGGTTTAGGTGTTCCAGCACTAGTGCTCTAGAGTCCAGATGGGTAAACAGCTACTGGGTGACGTCTCCTTTACATTGAATAAATTGGCTGGACAGTCTTGATGACATTTCTAGAGAGAACAAACTTCCTTTCCCCCAAAAAACAACAAACATCGTATTATAAGTGGCCGAACGATCGAGGTTGAGTATGATCGAATGGACACACACACACGAACATGACAGTGGCAGAAAGATCGAGGTTGAGTACGATCGAATGCACAGACGAACCTGAAAGTGGCCATTTTGGAATGTACAACTTTGTAAAAATCCAAACACATGGAGCAGTATGCAAGCAAGAAATCAAACACAAAACACAACTACTTACTTTTTTGAAGAACTCGCTTGATCTTTCTGTACTGATCCACCTCCCTCAGTTTCAGGTCTGACCAGCGTTTCCTCAGTTGCTCCTTGGATCGTTGTACCCCAAAATGATTGTACAGCCTCCTCACAACTTTAGACATGATCTTGGCCTTGCGGACATTGGGGTTGAGGTAAGGCCCATACTTCCCATCATAGTCGCTCCTCTTTAATATGTCCACCATCTCCAACATTTCTCCAAATGACATATTGGAGGCCTTGAATTTCAGGCTCCGGGATCGGGACGTTTCTGCCTCCGGACTTTCCTCGTCCTCCTCCTCGTTGGTGGGATATTTCGGGCGCACCTGCTATGTCCCCGCCATGTGCTCTCCCCACTGCGCCGTAAAGAGAAGGGGTGGGGAATAGACGAGAAAGATCGTCAGGGGCGGGCGGAGTTTGACGCATGCGCACTGTATATAAAACGTCACACGCCTGTGTCGTAGCCACGATCGGTGACACGAGGGGAGAGAAAGCTCACGCACGAGACGATCGCTACAAACGAAGGTACAATTTGACGTTGGTACATAACTAGCCTAGACTGATTCGACCTTGAGGCTTCTTGATGGAGAAGATTAGGAGAGTTTAGCCTGACATAATTTATAGTGTTTTGCGTGGTGTTGTGTCTTGCAGAGATTATGCAGGGATTCAACGACGTGAGTTTTCTCCCCCTCTTCATTGATAAATACAGGGAATTTCCCGTTTTATGGCAGGCCAAACACCCCCATTACAGCATCAAAACAAAGAGGTACGCAGCCCTGCTGGAACTTGTGGAATTTGTAAAGCCAAGGTTCCCCACGGCAACTGTTGGTGATATAAGAAAGAAAATTGGCAGCCTGAGGAGTGCGTATATCAGGGAGCGCAAGAAGGTCCTGAAGTCGGAAGAAACTGCAACTGCAGCAGATGAGGTCTATGCCCCCAAGCTCTGGTACTATGACAGTCTCCATTTTCTCAAAGACCAGGCTGATGTCACGGAGTCACTCTCGACTCCTCCTTCCACGCTTCCTTGCGCGCAGGCCACCCCTGATGAGGCTTCCGAGGAGCAACCTGGGCCTTCCAGTCTGGAAGAGCCCAGCTTGTTCCAGGTATAGTAGTTTTGTAACCATTTATGTGAATAATGAATGATGTTCACTTAATTCAGGATCCCCAATTGCTTAGTTCCTAACGTGTTTGACATATCAACAGACAGTAGTGTTGGAGACATTTGGGGCAAGAATCTAAACTGCAGGGCTGAGAATTGTATGGTTTTCTATTTGTAACCATTTTGCAACAGTCACTAGATGAAAATTGTGTGTGTTTGATGAACAAATTACTGAAACTATGTCCCTTTTTCATACACAGGAAGACCTCAGCCAGGAGGAGGCTGTGGAATGTGGCAGTCAGGAGGAGGAAGGGGTTAGTGGCAGCCAAGAGGTGGGTAGTGGCAGCCAAGAGGGGGCTAGGCCTCGGAGCCTGACTGACTCCCAAATCCCTCTCCTCCGCCTTCCCTACAGAAGGGCGAGAAGGGGGGGTGAGGCGGGAGAGTCAGCGCTCCGGATGATCAGAGAGGCTTCAGCCTCCCTACATGCCACACCCACCGACGAGGAGACCTTTGGCTCCGTGGTTGTCACTAAAATGAAGGGTATGGAGGTGAGGCAACGCAACATGTGTGAGGGGCTCATCCTCCATGTCCTAAATAAGGGGATGGCTGGGGAGATGACCCCACTCACACATGTTTGCCATAGTGACCATGCTCCGCCTCCTCCTCCTCCTCCTTCTGCCACCCCACCAGCACGACAGCCACAGCGTGCAAGGAAGCGTGGAAGGAAGACCTGAGAGTGACGACCTGGATTCAGTCTGGTCTGAGCGAAGATGGAGCCTCTCGTAGTACCAGAGCCTGGGGACCTAGATGGCATCTGCTGCAGTTCCGGATGTTTTGGACTTCAGGAGCAGATTGCACTCCCCTTAATATACGTACTCCTCAGGCCCCCAATTTTCTAAGCTTGAAAAATGATGGTTGCTGTGGGGGTCCAAGGCTTTGCAAATTCCCCAAGTTTCTTCATCGCTGCGTTCCTCTTTGTTTTGTTGCTGAGACCGAAATAAAGGTCTTTTTGATTTGAAAGAATCATTGCCTATTGTGTTTTACTTTTCTACAATGACAGTTTATTTGGGAGTAGGCAGGTACATTTCACTAATCATAAAGTATAATTAACAAGGGGCACCAACAACAAACAAACTCATAGTAAATTTAAAGCGGTTCTGCACTCTGTATATATATTTTTTTTTTGGGGGGGGTATACAAAGGATGCTTACCTTTATTGGGGGACTCACCTGTTCCATCTTCCATCTCGATCGCCGCCGGTTTTCGTCCGATGAAGTTCCTCATCTTCTTCTTTTGTGCTGGGGGCCATCTTGCCTGTGGGCATGTGAAACCCCCACAGGCACTTTAGATGGCCCAGCATGCACCGCCGTTACTCGCGCGTGCGCAGTAACGGCACATCTGCCGACATCTCACGAGATTTCGGAAGATGTGGCCGAAATCTCGCGAGATTTCGGAAGATGTCCGCACTGACTCCTGGGAACAATGACACCAGATCCCAGGAGACAGTGCGCCCTGACGACGATCGACGCAGAGACCCCGCCCACCGCCGAAGAGAGAGAAGACCGGAAGTCATCAATTACAAGGTAAGTAAAAAAAAAAACACATTTCATTTAGTACTCTTTGCCTGATTTGGAAGGCAAAGAGATTTACTAAATGAAATGGGTGCAGAACCACTTTAAGCAACAAATTCAAATGTTAATAATGTGGTTTTGCTAAGTTGAGACACACAACCCCCCTCCAAAAAAAAAAATAAAAAAATCTCCTTCAAATATGTATTCCAAAAAAAACCCATAAAAAATAGAGAAATCATGCTAAAAATATAACAAAGATTCTTTTACGATCTGAGTAAAAATAAACATGTAGTGTAGAAATCCTGAAAAGTAATAAAGAACTAAGTTTGTGAGAAGTGCGGGTGAATAGGAGCAGCTAAAACATGTCATTCTTCTTGCATTGTAAAGAAAAAGAGAATGCACTGCATTAAAGACATTTTAACATTGCAGCGTGACGAATGTGCTGTGTCAATTAGGAAAGGTAGTTTTACCTGACCGAGCGCTTCCGTCACAGAATTTCTTCTGAGCATGCGTAGCACTTTGTCCGTCGGACTACCATACACACGATCGGATTTGGTGTGATCGGACCTTGTTGTCAAAAAATATATCCAGCAGGAGATAGGACTTTGTCCGTCGGACAATCCGACGTACACTGTCCGATGGTGCATACACACGGTCGGATTTTTCGACAACATTGTCCGATCGGACAGAATCCATGCGAAAATCCTACCGTGTGTATGGGGCTTTAGTTTGCAGATGCATTTGATTGTGAGACCTCTGGGTCATTGAGGATTACGTTGTTAGTAACTACCTCCTCCCAACCATGTGCAGCTCCCTGGGTTTTTGGGGACTGAAATCCATCCCTTGAAGACTGCTGCTGAGTGTTATCCTCTACATCCATGCTGACACAATCCTCCCTCCTCCTCCTCCTCATCTTCTTCCTGTGTACTTGGCGGGCCCACAGGAATGCTATCTGGATAAAGGGGGCCTTGAGAGGTAAGGAAGTCCTCCTCTTCCTCCCGTTGTTCTGCCTCAAGTTCCCTGTCCATTATTCCACGAAGCGTGTGCTCCACCAGGAAGACAAGAGGGACTGTATCACTGATACATGCATTGTCTCTGCTCACCATCCTCGTGGCCTCCTCAAATTGTGACAGGACAGTGCATACCTCCTTGATCAGTAGCCACTGGCATGACGAAAAAAAGCCAAGCTTGTGCTGGTGCCATACTCACACAGGTACTCATTGATGGCCCTCTGCTGCGAGTGCAGCCGCTACAGCATTGCCAACATCGAGTTCCACTTGGTGGGCATGTCACAAATGAGGCGGTAGGTGGGCAGGTTGCACTGCCTTTGAATGTCAGCCAGCCGAGTACTGGCATTGTATGACTGGCGGAAATGACCACAGACTTTTCTGGCCTGCCTCAGGAGATCCTGTAAGCCTGGGTACCTGCTCAAGAACCGCTTAACACCATCAAATTCAGGGAGTGTGCCAAATATGGGACAGGGGTCAAGTGTCCCTGTCGGAGGGCTGAGAGAAGGTTGGTGCCATTGTGGCATACAACCATTCCTGGCTGAAGCTGGCATGGCATCAGCCACCTCTGAGCCTGCCTCTGCAGAGCTGACAGAATCTCTGCCCCAGTGTGGCTCCTGTCCCCTAAGCAGACCAACTCAAGCACCGCATGGCATCTTTTGCCTGAGTGCTTGCGTAGGCTCTTGACCGCTTACGTAGCACCGCTGGTTCAAAGGATAAATCTGAAGAAGAGGCCATAGAGGAAGAAGAAGAGGAGGGGGTGGGGGAGAGAGCTGTGGCAGAATGACCACTAGCATTTTGGAGGCAGAACAAGCTCCAACAATACTAAACCCTGTCCTGCATCCTTCCCAGCTCCCAGCAGAGTTACCCTGTGCGCCGTAAAGGAAAGGTAAAGTCCCTGCCAATGCCTGCTAGACCATGAGTCAGCAGTAATATACTCCTTACTGCTGACTGCCCTGTCCAACAAGGCCAAAACATTGCCTTCCACATGCCGGTAGAGAGCCGGAATGGCCTTCTGTGAAAAGAAATGGCGTTTTGGAACCTGCCACTGAGGTACAACACATTTCACAAATTCTTGAAAGGGCCAGAGTTTACCAGCTAAAAAAGGCAGCAGTTGCAGTGCTTGCAATTTGGCCAAGCTAGCATTCAGCATGTGAATGGCTGGGACCAAATTTATTTTCTTGTTCATACATTACAGGACACAGAGACTTGATAATTACTTAGTGGGTTAGATAGTCACCATCAGGTGATTGGACACTGGCAAGCCTAATTACAAGGTGAGTTCCTCCCCTATATAACCCCTCCCATATGAAGAGTTTTTTCGCCAGTGTCTAAGGTGTTTGGTCACGCTAGAAGATGTGCTTGAAGGGATATTTAGCTTAACTACTTCTTTGTATTATAGTCAGTTTCCATTTTGTGTCTCTCTAACATCTACTTCACAAAAAGAAATGCTCAAGTCTTGCTAATCAAGTTTAGTTTTTCCATAATACTGTAATCTTCTCTTGAGTTTCGTTTCTTGTAAAGCACGTGATATTTTAGAAATAATTTGTTTCACTTTGGCATAGACTGTACTTATATGTCTCTGTATTATGATTGGATAATTTGTCAAAGGGCGGTACTTTCTGAAAGCCCCTTTAAATATTCACACCCAAGAATAAAGATTAGATTTGCTCGGACATTGCTATACGTTTCATTGTGTCTCAAAGAGCGAATCTCACAGGCCTGATGGGAATTTGGACGGTACACCATAGCAGAGAGAGGTCCCTAGATAATGTACATTTATTTCCTTTCAGCTGGGGGCTCGGTCCGTGATCGATCTTTTGACTTTTGAGAAGTCCGTAGGATAATGATTTATACAGTACTGTAATTATAAGAAAAAGTCTGCTAAGGTGTGCCGTACAAAACCCGATCTCTTTGCTTCCCTTATCTATCGCGTAGATGTTAAGATAATTTGTAAACTGTGTGGAAATTTGTCAGCGTTGTAAGGTGAGACAACGCCTTCCACTGCACTGTGTTATCATAGGACTTAGATTTAAGGCGACAGACGTTTCTTGCAGTGAATTCCCGGCTCTTTTTTGTGATTGATGGAAGTTCCCAATCGAAACGTAGAGTAATGCTACAGTATCCGGTGATGTATTGATGTTTATTCTTAATGATTTACATATGAATGCTTTGACTCTAGAGTGAGCGTAATAGCAGTGTTAATAACACTTTCTTAAGGTAATACATAAATTGACATAGTCGGTAGTATACTCTGAGGCTAACTTTTGATAAAAATATGCTATTTGAATGATTCCTTTTGCTGCTGGCAGGGGAAGTCAGGTGCAAAATTTGGATGTTTGGCTTTTTGCCAACATGGTTCAAGTGCTAATATCTCACTGAACGTAATAGATAGTGAAGAATTGTTTGCGGCATTAGTGCTACGGCAAGTACTGTTTGAACTGTTGGCACTCTGCCAAAAATAAAAATAAATTTGAAATAAAAAAAAATGTTTGGTTATATAAAATAAGAAAAGTAATAAAAGCTTGCTTGTGATCAGGGGAACCTCTGGCCATAAGGAGTGCTTATTGGCATTTTGCCAAGAGAAAAAAAAAATCAGAATGTTTACAGAAAAAAAGAAAGATGCTGTGGAGATCTCCGGATGGGCCGTGGCTCCCTATAGCATCCTAGCCCGAACGTTGTCCACGATGGGTTTAGCAGAGTCATGGGATGGTGGATTTAGGGGTTAAATTAGCCTTCGCCATGCCTGTATCATGCGCCCCGCCTCCTCCCCCTTACATTCCACAACCAGATAAGAGCTGCAAAGACCTCATCACACGAGGACACACAGTAAATAGCAGAGTGGGCTATTGAGTTTTGACATCCTTAAACAAACACCAGTGCAGACACATTATCAAAAATGATTTCTCAGGAAATCAAAGGGGTAACTTTTATAAAAAGAGGATGGCTTACAGCCAATAGTTGAAGATTTATTTTTATAAAGGGATCTTAAAGGGAAATTATCCCACCCTACATTAAAAAAAAACAGTAAAGAAGGCAAATGGTGACTATAGGTTTGTACAAGACCTAAGGGCCATCAATAGCCTAGTGCAGTGGTTCTTAACCTCAGTCCTCAGTACCCCCCACCAGGCCATGTTTTGGGAATTTTCCTTAGATAAAATAGCTGTCCAAAATACCAAGCCATTGACTTAGATTTAAAGCACCTGTGCAAGATAAAAGGAAAGCCTGCAAACATGGCCTGGTGGGGGGTACTGAGGACTGAGGTTAAGAACCACTGGCCTAGTGGTACCGATTGCTCCAATAGTGCTTGATGTGCCATCAATATTTACCGCCATACATTCCGATGCAGAGTATTTTACTGTGATTGATTTATTGAACGCATTTTTATTTCCGTCCCTGTGGATGAGGAGACACAGCCAATCTTTGCTTTATGTTTTAAAAAACAAAAAACAAAAAAAAAAAACCAACTAACATGGTGTAGAATGCCCCAGGGCTATATAGACTCCCTTACAGTCTATTCCATTGTCCTCCAAACTACTCTCAGAGCTTGGATACCAGGACATTGTTCATCCCTGCTGCAGTATGTGGATGAATTCCTCATCTGCAGTTGTACTCGGGTAGCCGCCCTGGAGGATGGGAGGGATCTTTTGAAATGTCTTCCGGTGCAGGTTCAAGGCATGCCTATGTGTCTCAGAGCTTTAGCATCCTATTCGATGATGGTTGACATGGCCACTTCTTTCACTCTGGGGCACGACACTATACTTCACACAACCCACAATGTATCAATCCTGTTGAAAAATGTACATACACAGCACATGTCTGCTCAAAGGTTGAGCGGCTATGAGGTGATCTTGCTGTCTAATCCAAAATTGCATATCAAATATGCTTCTCCCACTTCAGGACAAGCACCAATCCAAATGCCCTTTTAGGATTAAAAGGAGAGCAGAATGAGGTTGTGCCACAACATGATTGCATAAACCTCATTCACCAAGACACATCACCCAGGTCTGATGTATCTTCCACAACACTGCAGAGCATACACAGGCCAACAAACAGATAGCCAAGGGAAATGCTCTGGCTGATTAGCTGCTAAACAAGCTGCTACTTCACAAAATGCACAGATCCAAATGCCTATGCTAACACCAGAATTTTTTTTTTTTTTTTTGATCAGGTTCTTTCAGATTTGCAGGGATGTGCAGAAGAAGCTGATCTCAGAGATTGGGACAAAATAGGTGTGCAGAAAGATCCAAAGACTGGACTTCTCTGCAAAGAGGGGGAGCCATGTATACCAGTAGCTAGTGTATCACTTTTTGTAGCTAGTGCATCACTTTTTATGCATCACTTTTATTTCCCAGTTCCATGGTATAGGTCACAGAGGCTGGAAAGCCACTTGTGAACTATTGGAGAAAGACTTTTACATTACAGAACTTTCCTGGCCGATTTTATGTAGCAAGATGCATCACATGTATCAGGAACAACCCACACAAGGCCAAACATGAACACCTGATATATCCAACAACTCCTTTTACACATTTGCAGATTGACTTCACACACATGCCCAAACTAGGCAAAAGACAGGAATATCTTTTGGAAATCGTGGACAAGTTCTCAAGATGAGTTGAACTTTTTGTAACCACAAAAGAAGATGCACAAACAGTGGTGAGGATCCTCGTTCAGGAAATCATTCCTCGATGGGGATGCCCACTTCATATAAACTCCGACAGACAATGGACCTGCATTTGTATCAAGGGTCTGCCAGGACTTGGTAAAAACTCTCAAGATAGAACGGAAGTTTCACATTCCCTAACACCCTCAAAGCTCAGGGATAGTAGAAAGAATAAACAGAACAATAAAATACAAAATAAGAAAGGCCACAGGAACCTTTGCCAACTGGAAGAAGGTCCTCCCAGCAGTCCTGGCAGAAATAAGAATGAGAAAAAAAAAAAAAAAAGAATGACCCATTCCAAGACAACAGTGTATTCACCTTTTGATGTCTTGATGGGTCGACCTTTACCCACCCCATGGGCCAGAGCACATTTAATGATAGAAAAGGGAGATTTAGACTTATTACAGGAAGAATATGTAAGGTAATTGGTTGAAACATTGTAAACAGTTGAGAGAAATGTTGCTCGCACCTCTCCTTTTTCTTCACAGGAAGCTACTTACCCCTTCAAATTGGGAGACACTGTGGTGGTCCAACAGCTGAACAGAAATAAGAAGCAAGAGTATCCCTTTGGACCTCCTACCACAGTGGTTGCAGTGACCAGAACAGCCATCCTAGTGGAAAATTGCCAGTCCTGGATCCATGCCAACAGAGTGAAAAAGGTTGCCCAAAGCCCCAAGAGCAGGTAGGAGATCTTGGATACAGGAGGCCCTCAAGTAGAAGTCCAAGCAGACGAAGGAGTTCCTGGGAAAGTAGGTCCGGCCAGAGAAGATGACCTCGCTTATTTCACCACAGACTTCTGGCAAGGCATTCTGCCCACTGATCCTGATCTCTCTGACAGTGTTCCTACCCACCTGGATCACCACTAACTGTATCTACCACCCTGAAGATTTGGGTGCAATTAAAAGTATCTGTGGGAACACAAACACACACACACACACACGAGAACATTACATTGACACAAGCTAGAACCAAGAGAGAGATTGGAGATAGTTTTACTGATAAGATGCTTTTGCTAAAATTTAAGTATGCTTATGCAAAGAAAATCAGGGTATGAAGAATGTTGGATATGTAGCATATTACATCCTAGCACTGCCCGAATTGCCCTTTTGGCTGTACCTTTAAATATTTCCTCCTTTCTCAACGAGACTCCTCCTGTATTCTTGACTAACATATCCACTCTGTACATAAACAACATTGTTACCTTTCCAATAGCAGGTAGAAGTCATTCCCCTGATTGGTGTTTTAATTTAGGGAATGAGACACAGACTAACCCATCTTTCTGCAGCAGGTTAATATTTAACATCTCCATGTGCGAATCCAGAGTCTCTGCCCCTGCCTGCTCCCTGTTTCAAGTATCTGACCCAGGGTTAAACTGTACTTTGCATAACTTTTCTTTTTCTCTAAAAATGTAGGTGCTATATTACACCAATTTATAATCGCAACACAGGACAAATACACTCATGAGTTTGTCGCTAAGAGACCTTTTGCACTGGGACAAAGTATCTATGTATGTTGTGGGAAAGTGTGTTATCCCTGGGTGCCCCTCCATGTTAAGGGATGGTGTTACCTTGCATCCTTGTTATCTGTCATGGGAGTGGTAGGGGATTATAAAAGGGGACATCCCCTAGAGGCCAGCTCCAGCAGGAAGCTAGGGACATTGCTAAAACATGGAGCCCATTTGCCAATGCAGGATTTGGGCTTGGAGGTATATTTTCATGGTTAAAAGACATTGTCCTTGTTATGATATTTATCCTTGCTCTGATTCTTTACCTCTGTTTTAAATGTTGCACTTGCATAATTGCACGCCTTCAATCTCCTGATGATAAGGTTCCATCTTACATGACATACATGAAGAGTCATCAGGCAATCTATGCCACAACCCCAAAGAAGTATTAAAACACAACATAGAATGTAGAAATCATCTTATATGATCTAAGAGGGGATTGAAGGGATATTTAGCTTAACTACTTCTTTGTATTATAGTCAGTTTCCATTTTGTGTCTCTCTAACATCTACTTCACAAAAGAAATGCTCAAGTCTTGCTAATCAAGTTTCGTTTTTCCATAATACTGTAATCTTCTCTTGAGTTTCGTTTCTTGTAAAGCACGTGATATTTTAGAAATAATTAGTTTCACTTTGGCATAGACTGTACTTGTATGTCTCTGTATTATGATTGGATAATTTGTCAAATGGCGGTACTTTCTGAAAGCCCCTTTAAATATTCACACCCAAGAATAAAGATTAGATTTGCTTGGACATTGCTATATGTTTCATTGTGTCTCAAAGAGCGAATCTCACAGGCCTGATGGGAATTTGGACTGTACACCATAGCATAGAGAGATCCCTAAATAATCTACATTTATTTCCTTTCAGTGCTAAGAAGAAAGCTCTGTTTGGTGGTCTCTGCTGGGGCCTAGGAGCTATACAACCGGATCCATACCTCAGGCCAATATATACGCCTAAGATGGCTGGTACCCAGGGCCGTTTTTCCCACTGGGCATGCTGCGCAGTTGCCCAGGGGCCCCACTTGTCTGGAGGGACCCATCCAGGGCTGGTCCTCAGTGGTGCAATCTGCTGCTTAAATTGACTGACTGCACAGGTTGCTCACTTCGCCGGCCGGCGTCTAGCTAGCAACCAGTGATGTCAATCAGAGGCCGCGGCCGCCCCAGCATTCATAGTGCACCGCGGCTGCCCCAGTGGCTAGTGAACAGGCTCCTCCCACCTCTGCCATGCCTTGATAGCTGGCGCTGCATTGCTGCTGTGAGTGACACACTGTACTGCACCAGGCCGGTGGCCTCAAGTAAGTCTAACAATGTCTACTTAAGTAAGTTCAAGTTGCGCATCAAACACAGCCACTGTCTATGCCCCTCAAAAGCGGCCACTGTGCCATCAAACACAGCCACTGTGCCCATAAAACAGCCACTTTGCCCATTAAACAGCCACTGTGCCCATCAAAGCTGCCACTGTGCCCATCAAACACAGCCACTGTGCCCATCAAAGCTGCCACTGTGCCCATCAAAAGCTGCCACTGTGCCCATTAAACGCAGCCACTATGCCCATCAAATGCTGCCACTGTGCCCATTAAACGCAGCCACTATGCCCATCAAACGCTGCCACTGTGCCCATCAAACACTGCCACTGTGCCCATCAAACTCGTGTTATATTGTCCAAACGTTGTGTTAATTTTTAAACACTGATTTTGTTGGAAGTACCAATAAATATAGCCTTATTGATAATTTGCAATTTTATTCTCGTGCATGATCGTGTAGACAGGGCCCCAGTGCAATGTATTGCCCAGGGGCCTATAACGCTCTTAAGATGGCCCTGATGGTACCCAGGCCTCATGTGTGAAGAAACAAGGTTTTGCATGTAATGTCTCTCTTTGAGGACTGAGCTCTGGGATCCAGTGCTTTGGTGCACAAATTAAGTTGCGCAAAAAGTTTTCCTGGCAGAGTCTTCTACAGGTCCAGGGAAGAGGATCCTGTGAGTAGGAACCCAGAACCCTCAAGGTTGGCACAATGCTACCCACCGTGATGGGTGAAGGTTGGATCTGTCTGTTATCAGCAGTCCTGCGGCGGGGATAAGGTAAGTGAAGACAATCCTTAAGTATACACATTATGGATTATCTTCTTTTGAGCAGTTGCATGTCTTACCTGGTTTCCACCACTAGAGGGAGTAAGAACATCCCTGGTGTATACTTACATGCCATCCAGGATACACACTCAGTGAAGCTGGTTTAAGAAGCCGCTCACCTCCTCCGCTGCAGGCTCAGCCACATAATATAGAAGCAGGGATCCCACGCTATCCGGGGGTCCCGCGCAGTTCTCAGGGAATCCCCTTTCTCCCCCCTCACCCCCGGCCACCGCCATGTCAGTCCTAAGCGCACGCAGGGGGCGCATTTTTTACAGTGATTTTTGGCGGGGAAGGAGGGGGGGCGTGGTTGGCGTAAGAGGGCGCAGGCAGGAAGCGGCTATGTTTAAAGCCCAGTACGCCAGAGCTCCTGTAAGCAGTGGAACACAGAGCTGTGGTCAGTAAGCATCTCAGTGGATTTAAATCTAGGCATACCTAAGACACCTACTTTGCATCAGGTTGTGCAAACTGAGCTAATGTTTATATTTTAAGACCAGGGCACAGCAGTGATTGCATTTGTACTAGTACCTCTGCTTTGCAGCTTAGGACTATGTCTCCTCATAAGAGGGCTTCAGGGGGAGGTAAAAGAGGCACTAAAAGATCACCACCTACTTCTAGGGGTTCTGGGCATACCTGCAGGATTCCATCCCCCTGAAAGACTAGAGGCAGCCTCACAGGATGAGTCTGTGCCCCTGTCAGGCTTTGCAGCCTCTCCCAATGTTACAGTCCCTGTATATGTCACTGAAGACAATATGAAGGCTGCATTGGATGGTTTGGAATGAAGGATTACTACTGTTATCACAGCTTCCTTAAAGAGTTGCAGAAAAAGGGGTATGTCCCCTCCCTCTGCTTTAGGTTCCCTATCGGATGAGCATTCTGATGTTGAAATATCCCTATCTGGGGATGGGGATCGTAAGCAGTCGGACGATTCAGGGGAAAAGGAGGAGCTCTCTTCTGCCTCCCAGGATTTTTCTCTCTGCTGAGGCTGGCAAATCCTCTGTTTCCTTCCTGGGATCCCAACAATCCCCACAGGCTGCATATACCTTCCCAATTCATCCCTTATTGGAGAAGTTGTTGTATGATGACTGGTGTCACCCAGATAAACTATTTTCTCCTCCTAAGAGGTTTTCTATGCTTTATCTGGTGGAGGAAAAATTCACCAAAAAAATGGGAGGTGCCAGCAATAGATGGGGCTATTTCTTATGTGAATAAAAGCCTGACCTGTCCTGTGGACAATGCTCAGGGTTTCAAGGATCCAACTGATAAGAAGCTGGAAACTTTTTTTAAAACCTCCTTTTCTATGGCTGGCGCTGTGATCCAGCCTGCGGTTGCAGCAATCGGCATTTGCCAGTTCCTCAAGCAACAAATGAAGCAGGCACTTAACCTCCTTCCCACTGAGGAGGGTGAGGTTTATGCAGACCTTCCTAAGGCTTTATGTTTTGCGGTTAATGCCATTATGGATTCTGTTCAGCAAGCATCCCGCCTTTCCCTCCTGCTCATACACATGTGCAGGGCCCTTTGGCTTAAGTATTGGGCAGCTGAAGCTTCGTGCAAAAGATATTTGACAGAGATATTTGTTTGGGGATGACCTGGACAAATACATCCAGAAGATTACCGGGGGTAAAACCACTTTGTTACTGGTCGAAAGAAAGAGTAAACGTCCCACATTTAGACATTCTCTGTCCCCAGCCCCTGGAGCCTTGTCCTCCAGTGGCGACGGCTTCCCCAATCCAATAATAGGGGAAAGGCCAAAGGCCAAGGGCAAAAGAAGTCTTGGTGTTCAAGATCTGTTAAGCAGAACCCCAAAACCTCCCTATGAAGGGGTGCCCCCCCGCTCGGCCGAGTGGGGGGAAGGCTGCTGCAGTTTGCAGCAGGGTTGCCAACCTCCCGCAGCATTTTTTACTGACAAAACATGGAAAATTTACTGGCGGAGCACATTGTTTACTGGCAACCTGAGAAATTACAGAACTCCTACTGAAAACTAACACAGTGAATATGTGAACAGTATAAACATGATATGGAAACACTGACAATACCTATAACAAAGTCATTTGCTAGATTTACACTTAAAAAGCCAACACAGTATGAAATTATCAGCTCCTGATATTCACTGGCAGTTGTAAAAAAATAACAGATTTTTTACAAACTGTCAGTAAATTTACTGGCGGTTGGCAACCCTGGTTTGCAGGCACCTGGCGGGAAGAGATTCAGGACAGATGGGTAACCCCCGTGGTGTCTCTGGGCTACAAGCTGGAGTTCCGGGAGTTTCCATCTTCTCGTTTCCTAAGGAAAAGTAGTAGTGACTGCACTACGGTTGCACTGTATTGTGTGCTGTGTATACCACCAGAAAAGTAGTAGCAACTGCACTACGGCTGCACTGTATTGTGTAATGTGTACACCCCCAGAAAAGTAGTAGCAACTGCACTATGGCTGCACTGTATTGTGTGCGGTGTACACCACTAGAAAAGTAGTAGAAACAGTACACCACTGTAGAATGCACTGTAGATATATGCTACACTGGATGCTGCAGAGTGTATATGTATGTATGTATGTATGTATGTATATATGTATGTGTATATAATATATATACACACGCACACATACACAGTAGACTGTCTGTATGTATTTATATCAAACACCGTATGAAGTAGATTGGAAATAGTACACCACGGAATGCACTGTAGAATGTAGATCTCTAGGCTACACTGACTGGATGCAGAGTATATATATATATATATATATATATATATATATATATATAAAAACAGGGCCGTCTTTAATATTAATTGGACCCTGGGCAAAACTTTTCTTGGGGCCTCCCCATGCAGTTTTGCTCTCCACCTGCTGCTCTGAATTAAAAAATCAGGTAGAACTCCGGACAGCCGCACACCGGGAGAAGATAAAATTTCAATAAATTTATTTTAAAAGCTGGAATCGCATCAATCCATACCACGGCAAAGCAAAATGAGGGGGGACACAAAGTTGACGCGTTTCGCACTATGCGTAGTGCTTACTAGTGCTTATATATTAAATACACTGCCACAACTGAATTAATCTAAATCAAGCTATGTCTTGAGAAGAGGCTTCCTTTGGGACAACAGCCGTGCAGTCCAATTTAATTCAGTGTGCGGCATATGGTCTGAGCACTGACAGGCTGACCCCCCCACCCCTTCAACCTCTGCAGCAATGCTGGCAGCACTCATATGTCTATTTTACAAAGACAACCTTTGGATATGACGCTGAGCACATGCACTCAACTTCTTTGGTCGACCATGGCGAGACCTGTTCTGAGTGGAACCTGTCCTGTTAAACCGCTGTATGGTCTTGGCCACCGTGCTGCAGCTCAGTTTCAGGGTATTTGCAATCTTCTTATAGCCTAGGCCATCTTTATGTAGAGCAACAGTTTTTTTTTCAGATCCTCAGAGAGTTCTTTGCCATGAGGTGCCATGTTGAACTTCCAGTGACCAGTATGGGAGAGTGAGAGTGATGACACCAAATTTAACACACCTGCATCCATTCACACCTGAGACCCTGTAACACTAATGAGTCACATGACACTGGGGAGGGAAATGGCTAATTGGGCCCAATTTAGACATTTTCACTTAGTGGTGTACTCACTTTTATTGCAAGCAGTTTAGACATTAATGTGTGTTGAGTTCTTTTGAGGGGGCAGAAAATATACACTGTTATACAAGCTGTACACTCACTACTTTACATTGTAGCAAAGTGTAATTTCTTCAGTGTTGTCACATGAAAAGATATAATAAAATATTTACAAAAATGTGAGGGGTTTTGTGAGATAATGTAGCTCCTGCACACTTTTTTTTTTTGCAGTTCGCCTCACGCGTTTTTGGAAATTCGCATTTTTCATACAACAAAATGCGCAACTGTTACCTGCATTTAGGGTGTCAGTAAGAACTAATCGCAGTGCATGTGTGATGATTATTTTGGCGTGTTTTTTTCGGTGTTGTTGGGAACGCCAAGGTGTGAAGGGGCGGAAAATGAATATCAACGCACATGCATTTTGAATTTGTGGTGAGTTTTTACATGCAGCATGGCGTGAAAGGACCAATAGTTATTAAGTCCTCGTCATGTACACGAATCCAATGGAAGAGTTAGTAGCCCGAGCTGCTCTACCTCCGGTTGCCTGGATACCGATCGGGCGTGGCCTCGGGTCTCCTACGGACCGGTCTCCGCCCACTTTGCCCCTGACAGCCGCTTAGTGGGGTGACGTCACCCTTCCTGCAGCATGTCAGACGGTTGAAGCATGGAGAAGGGGATGATAGGTGGTGTGTAGGACGGCGGTGTGCTCAGTCCATACAGAGGGGGATCCTCTCTCCTTCCTCCTCCCCCATCACACAACAGACGCCCCTTTTCTCTGCTCTGCATCCTGTTACAGCCCTGGGACCGAGCCAGGGGCGGGAGAAGAGCAGAGCCGGCCGGCAGTTGGATTGTACGGGTTGGTTTGCACAGCGGTGCCGTGTTCAGTGATCGGGGATAGAATACCGGGAGATCAGCCATTAGAACTATTGACACCGATCACCGGGACAGTCCGTGTGTACAGATCACATCCCCCCCCAGGACTGGAGGAGGAGGGCGGCCATCACACATCTTCCAATACTACCTTCTGCCTGGGTTCATTCATACTACATTGGATCTATGTCCAGGACCATCCTGACCGGATCCGGGGATCTCTCTACACCGGACACACACATCGGCCATTGCTGCTGAATCGGTGAGTCCTCTCTACTTATCACACTGACTTCTAGAATATAGAGTTACATCTATCAGACAGCACTTCTGTGAGCACTATTCCCATCATACATTCTCCTATACACAGACAGATGCTTCCATACATCAACAGATCACATCCTTCCATACATCAACAGATCACATCCTTCCATACATCAACAGATCACATCCTTCTGTACATCAACAGATCAGGATCCTTCCATACATCAACAGATCACATCCTTCCGTACATCAACAGATCACATCCTTCCATACATCAACAGATCACATCCTTCCATACATCAACAGATCACATCCTTCCATACATCAACAGATCACATCCTTCCATACATCAATAGATCACATCCTTCCATACATCAACAGATCACATCCTTCCATACATCAATAGATCACATCCTTCCATACATCAACAGATCACATCCTTCCATACATCAACAGATCACATCCTTCCATACATCAATAGATCACATCCTTCCATACATCAACAGATCACATCCTTCCATACATCAACAGATCACATCCTTCCGTACATCAACAGATCACATCCTTCCGTACGTCAACAGATCAGGATCCTTCCGTACGTCAACAGATCAAGATCTTTCCGTACGTCAACAGATCAAGATCTTTCCGTACGTCAACAGATCAAGATCCTTCCGTACGTCAACAGATCAAGATCCTTCCGTACGTCAACAGATCAAGATCCTTCCGTACGTCAACAGATCAAGATCCTTCCGTACGTCAACAGATCAAGATCCTTCCGTACGTCAACAGATCAAGATCCTTCCGTACGTCAACAGATCAAGATCCTTCCGTACGTCAACAGATCAAGATCCTTCCGTACGTCAACAGATCAAGATCCTTCCGTACGTCAACAGATCAAGATCCTTCCGTACGTCAACAGATCAAGATCCTTCCGTACGTCAACAGATCAAGATCCTTCCGTACGTCAACAGATCAAGATCCTTCCGTACGTCAACAGATCAAGATCCTTCCGTACGTCAACAGATCAAGATCCTTCCGTACGTCAACAGATCATGATCCTTCCGTACATCAACAGATCAGATCACATCCTCTTATACAACAACAGATCAGATCTTCCTATACATCAACAGATCACATTCTCAAATTCATCATCAGATCACATTCTCAAATTCATCATCAGATCACATTCTCAAATTCATCATCAGATCACATTCTCAAATTCATCATCAGATCACATCCTCCTATACAGATGAGATTGTCTTATACATAGCAGATCATATTGGATCTTCCCCGGCATATCAGATCCTCCTTAGATAGCAGATCAGATCTTCCTATACATAGTAGATTGCATTTTTACTACATATAACAGACTAGATCCTCTTTTACATAACTGATCCTCCTAAACATTCCAGATTAGATTGGTTCCTCTTATACATAACATATACATAATGGTATCAGCTGCAAGCCATGGGTGACAATCAGATCTGTTTCCTGAAACTGTCATGTTCCATGCAGCATTCTATTTTGGTCTGATGCTGAAGTGCATTTGGCTTTCTAAGTCTTCAGGCAGGAATAGCCTTCTCTGGAACAAACAAGGCTAAATGTGGTGCTGTCATGACCCCCAAAGGCTTGTTTACCACCGGATGGCTCTAGATGTGTCCTGAAATCAAAGGGTTAAATAGAATAACATCTGCAGTGTGTTATATTGCAGCCCCATCATATGATTTATATGCACTGTTTATTTACATGTGGAAGTTTGCATGTGGATGTCTTAGTGGTGACAGCATAAAACACACGGCATTTGCATGGGATTTCACTGAGGCCGATGGATCTGATTTATGTCAGGTGATGTCTGTAAAGACACTCAGGTATATAGATGATGTATAAGGAGAGGCCAGGTGGAAGGATGTGTTTACAATTGTTCTAGAACCATGACTGGGCCTGTGATCTGTGGAGTGACTACATGTTTGTAGATGGTGTAGATCTCCATTTTTTTTTCCGGAGATGTCCTCAAGGTGAATGGATACCTACAAGGACATGTTGATGTTGTGTATGACGAGCCCTTGGGTTTTCCTGGATTGTTTTCCTTGTCTTGTTGGCAGACAGTATAAACTCAGTTTAATCAGTATGAACTTGTATGATTGCACAACACAAGCAATGTGCTCTCTGTATGAGTGACATTTCATCTTGCATTGCTCAAAACAACTATCCTTTTCCTTATGGAGGTATATTGAAAAACAATTCTCGGAATACAAAAAGAGTGGTAGATACCCTCCTAGAAGTCTGTCTCGTGGTAGTGTGACAAATGGCAGAACTTGGCAGCAGATTCATGTATGTGTCGGTAAGGTGGATATGAATCGGCCACAACTCTGACTCCGGCATCTCCACTGTGAAGTGGTGAAGTTTTATAACCAGAAAAGCTGTTTGGAGGAGTTGGGAGAGTAATAGAAGAATTACTGTAAATATGGCTTCCAGAGTAGAGATGAGCTTGGATGCTTATATGAACCCATGTGACCGAGCCCGCCAAGAAGCTGTCATACACCCACCGCGCATGATTGGCCCATTACAAGTGACAGCTTCTTGGCGGAATCAGTCACAAGGGTTCTTATAAGCATCCAAACATACCCATGATCATCCCTGTTCCAGAGGAGCTTAAAGCGGAAGTAAACCCATCGATTTAACAGTTTAAAAAAAAAAGGCATGCCGGGAATGCTAACTGCACATTGGCTGTGCTCTCAACCAAACAGTGAAACCATCCAATGGCTGTGCAGCACTGTGGCAGTTTAGGATTAAACAGAGGCAAAGATGGCAGCTTCCTTGGCTGAAAACGATAGGGGGGTTTTCTTCCACTTTAAAGCCGTATTCAACCCCCCCCATGTTTTTTTTTTTTCTCTCCTACCTGTGGTGCTGCATTCTCTTCAAAACACATATTTCCCAGCATAGTGAATCCAGCAGTGTCCTGCTGCTGTGATGTACACCAGGTCCCGTGCTGCCATTATGGTCTTCTTCCGTTGGCTGCTTCTTCCAGGTGCAGGCAGCCACCTCTCCATCACTCCATGTGCCCGATTCTCATCACATCATTTTGGTCTAAACCAGAATTGTGGTGAGGGTTGGGGCCAGGAAAAAAAAATGAACAGAGGAGCAAAAATCCGCAATTGCGGGGTGTGAAGAGAGATTTTAAACAGAACTTAACCCCCCTTTTGGGATTGAAGTTATGATTTAAAGAGGAATGTCACCCGCAATGTGTCCCCCCAAAGCATTATCCACAAAAACATACTCGGAAATACAGCAGTAAGTGATCTGCGATTCCACAGCCTTACAGCCATTCCTGCACGATCATAATTTCCTCTGAGGTCATCAGGATCCAGCCTTATTTTTCAGGTTCTTGCAGCCACCCCTTGCAACATCATCTGGGATAGGGAGGGCTAGCCTGAAGAACAAGGAAGAGACATCCGCCCACCTATCCTTCCCCCAATGGAACGCTGTGGCGCATGCCTGTAGAGTACCCCAAGGCCTCCTGAGATGTATGATGTGGGTTTCACAGGAGGCTTACAGGCTCCTACATACATCACTCTCAACTAGGCAAGAATCCAGGAAGTGTGGGGAGGGTTCCCCTTAAAATGGGGGGGGGGGGGGGGGTCAGATTCCGGAAGAGGAAGGGGGTAGGGGTGAGATGACAGAAAGTGGGTGAAGGTCCACTTTAATTTTGTTTTTGAATTGTCTCAAGGATGCCACGCAATCAACAATGAACTCCAACATGAAAGAGGTCTTATTTACTTCCACTTTCCTTATCACTGATATGGCGGTATTTCAAATCTGTCACAACAATAGCGGTGTACTGTATAAGTGTCTAAATTAAGAACTATTTGAAGTTGTCACAAATGTCCGTACTACGATAAAATGTTATAGGACAGGATTTTTTTATGAGTTTGGTGTATAGCTTCCAACTACATGCACCCTTATTAGATCTCCCTGTATGTGTTTTAACAGGTTCCCTAAGATGTAAGAGTGTTTGTCTGTCACATTGTAAAATACAAAATCCATAGAAGACATAGAAAATTCTTTGAGCGCATTATTTGAATTTGCTTATCTGACACTTGAACCTACTGTAGAGTGTTAGGATCTCTATGACTTGTAATGGGGCATGTCTGTCCTGTCAGTCATTGAGTTGGAGCAGAAGGGAGACATTATGTCACCATTATAGGCCTGGCTGCATTTTCTACAAAAGGATTACTAAAAGCTGTGCACTTTTCTGGCCAGCTGCTCGATCATTTTACAAAAAACTCAGCTAAGGTCAAAAGTTACATATTGTTAGTTCAGCATTTCATATTTCTATTATCTTGTACGTAATTAGGGTTCTGCGGTCTAGGCCAAAGCATACTGAGCTTTGTAGCTCCTAGGATATTCTCTGCCTAAGGCCCCATTTCACATTTTGGATTCATGGACATGGGCCCGTGATTCAAAAATGCGCTGAAATCGTGGAAAATGCTCAACCGGCTTTTAGGTGGCATCCATTCCTAATAGCACCTCAAACGTGGTGCAGTTTTGCTACGCGACAAAATGCACATGTAAAAACACTCCTGAATGAGGGCCAGAATTGGGTCCCTGAGCTTTTTTGCCACAAAAAATTGGCATTCAAATTGGAGCTGCCACGGCGAGTCGACGTAATCGATTACGTTGACTATGAAAATACGTTGACGTGCGTGAAAGGCGTCAACGCGTCACACGTTGCGAGTTGCAGGTCAATACACCCCCACCGTGGCTTTCAGCGCGGTGCTTCTCTCCCACACACGATCACCGCTGACTGTCCCCTATCCTCCTCCAGTCCCCATCAGTCCTTCTCCATGCTGCTGTCCCCCTCCATGCTGCCCTCTCTCCTCCGTGCATCTGTCCCCCTCTCTTCTCCGTGTCCACCTCCATGCTGCTCCGTTTCTCCCTCTCTTCTCCGTGGGTGTCCCCCTCCATGCTGCTGTCCACCTCTCTCTTCTCCGTGTCCCCTTCTCTTCTCCCCCTCCGTGCTGCCGTCCCCCTCGGTATCTCAGGATGGAGAGTGGTGGTAGGAGTCGGTAAACCCGGCTCCTTAGTTTTCTGAATGGACAGAGTCAGTGACCACTGACTCTGTCCATTCACATAACTGAAACATTGTAACTTCCTGTGATTACGATGTCTCAGTTAATGAATAAAGAGAAGCTGCTGTCTTCTCTCCATTCATTATCAGTGCAGCGGAGGCTACAGAGAAAGGGACTGGGGAATCTGTGTCCCTAGTCCCTTTCCCTGTCTGTTAAGGCCCCTGATATCTCACCGTAGCCCCCCCAACAGGGCTGATAAAAAAATGGCAATAAATAATAATAAAAAAAAAAATTTGGAAAAAATAATAAAAAAACACACTGACACTGTCCCCACACCCTTAAAAAAAAGAAAGCATTGTAAAAAAAAAAAAATGTATAAACATTCATGAACTTCTGAACAGAAAAGAAAAACGGAACATAAAAAAAAATAATAAATAAATAAATAAAAAAAAAAAGGTAAGATAAAAGAATATAACTACATACACACACTTCCAAAGGATTAATTAGCTAATCAAAAAAAAAGAACACTAGATTTAGTAAAAAAATAAAATAAAAATAATCGTTATAGTCGATGACTAATCGAAAAAATAATTAGTAATAGATTAGTCGACAGACAAAATAATCGTTAGTTGCAGCTCTAATTCAAATGAATGAACTGCCCTATACACGACATGTGGAAACACATTAGTTGCTTAAATTAAATTAGTGAGCGGGAACGCATAACGTGAACGGGGCCTAAAGTTGGCCATTCACAAAGTATATTTTGGCCGGTTCCCGATGTACTGGTCATAATGCAATCCCTAGGTGGTCCTGTTGACACCTCCCTGCCTGATATCATTCAACCTGAATCTCAAAGAAGCCAAACAGTGACAGCATCCAGCCAGATACAGCAATAATTTGGGTATTCTGACAGCCATAGCTGTTGGCAGTCAGAATACAATGGCTCGCAGGGTAATTTCGTTCATCTGCCCCGTTTAGTGTAGAAGGAAAAAGAAAGGAGAGAGGGGTGGGGGTAAGGGGAGCATGTGTAGAAGAATAAAAAAGCTGAGTTTGGGTGCCCAACGATGAGTTGGGCAGGTAAGCTGTGGCCTGGGGCAGGTAAGGCTGTCCAGGAATTTATATGCTGTATAGTAATTAAAAAGTTTCTGGCTTGGAGAGGAGTTAGGATTCTGACAGTCAGCATTCAAGGAGCGACCAGTATTCTGGACAAAATAAATTCTGCCCAATAGAATAACGTTTTATGAAATTGTTCCTCCTTATGTTTCAGTGCAGAGATTAGCTCTTCCATGGTTCAGAGTTCACAAATTTTCAAGAACCATAGACTAACGCTGGCCATACACTATACGAAAAATCGTCTGAAATTCGGTCATTTAGACAGTTCGTTCGTTTTTCGGCCAGTTAATGGGCACAAAATTGATAATCGTTGGGATGTTTTTGAGCCGAAAAAACAAAGGACAAGTTTGGAAATTTTCTTCCGAACGAACGATAAATTAAAAGGTTAATGTGTTTCCTGTCCGAACCGTCTTCACTAGGTATATGTAAAAAATTGAACAAAAAATGCATTTTATTTACGTCCACTGAACGATTTCTCGGGCATTACATGATGGCACTATGATTTGCGTTCACAGCCGAATGTTTGTTTTTCGAAAATGAATTCGGACGATTTTTTTTGGTATAGGGTATGGCCAGCATTAGTTTTCAGCAAAGGAGAATACATGTCTACATTAATGAAATAATGTAAGAGGAGGGAGTGTCTATTTCTCTTCGCAGGAATTGGAGCCAAATGAAGGGGGAAAGCCGATGGGTCACCCCCCTAGGTCTTAATCATCTTAAAAGCATATGTATATTTTTTACAGGCAATAATAGTTTTAACTAAATTTTAAAGGTACATATGAGCAGACAATGCCAGAATATATGAATTTTACCTAAATGTTGACCTAATCTCCGGCAAAGCGGTGAGCGTTTTGGAAATCTTTTGTTTTAGGATGGAGAATACACAATACTAATGAGAGGTAATTATGGATACTTGTTCGTGGATTGCACTAGATATTTAAGTCTTATGGACAAAGATTTGGTCTATTTCTGCTGGGGTGAACTCTCTCCCTAAGCCCCCATACCACTTCAGCAAATACCACGGAAGATTATGGAGAATGGAGTATGACTTGGAGACGCTATATCCCGATTAGTTCACCTGAGAGGCATAAGTTCTGAAAGGTGGAAAGTGTCTGGTGTTGTACTTTTTTCGTTTTGTCTCGTACACATGAGAATGAGAAAACCGGACGAAAAATAAATAAAAATAAAACGCATTTGGAGCGATTGTCTGATAATTTGTTCGTTAGTACACAGTTTTCGAGAGACCCGATGACGACAGTTCATGCAAAAAATATCCAAAGGGACAAGCAGGAACATTTTTCTTGTAAGATGACGGAGTGAACGATTTTTGTGTAATTAGTATAGTATTTGTAAGAAAAAATTGAGTGACCAAGACCGCACATGCTCAGAAATGAAAGAATACAATGCAGTACATTGCATAATTTCTAAAATTGGATTCTGTCTAACGAGAATCTTCATTTTCTCAATTTAACTTTAGTAACCGTTCCGTTTTCGATATGAGACCAGCATGCAAAAAAGAGAAACCGGATGATCATTCATCCGATAGTCTCATTGTGTGTACAAGGCTTAACTTTAGTTAAGAAGTAACACAGTTGGTATTCTCTCCAGAACCGGTGTGGGGGGAGGGGGGTCGCCTCTTGTAATGCCTGAATAGGTTTCAGGCTAGCGGCCATCATTAAACGTTTCAGGCTGAACTTATTTGTAAGCAGGAATGGTTTAAAGGCTAAAGCTGGCCGTACACTGGTATAACTTTGTTCAAAAGTTTTAGTTTTAAGAACTTTTGTTTGTGGGACCAAATTTGATGGTTGTTTTTGACTATAGTGAAGAGAAAACTTGAAGGAGCAGATGGAATTTTTTTTTTTTTCTTTTGTGCGACTGAATTTCCAACAGTGAATATGGGTTTCGTTTGGATAAGTCCATTCACTCCAAAATTGCATGTGAAAAGGAACGTTTTATTAACCACTTGCGGATCGCCAGTCCGCAATTTAGTATAGATGGGTGACCCACACTGGCAAAACAATGTACCCATAGGTCGTGCCTGCCTCCAGATTTAGGGCGCGAGCCCCCCCTGGCACCCACTGTCATTGTACACAGTGGGAGTCCGTCACTATGTTCCGGCCAATGATTCACGGCTGGGACCTGCTGATTGGCTGTGTACAATCACAGCCCAGAGCTCTGTGTTGACAATTATTATTAATTATTACACTCAACACAGAGCTCTGCAAAGCAGGGATGAGAAACTATCTAAACTGTTGGTGAAAGCAGCTCACTTTACACATAGGAACACATTAACCCCTTGATTGCCCTAGATGTTAAAGCGGTTGTAAACCCTTACAAACCACTTTAACCTACAGGTAAGCCTAGTTTAAGGCTTACCTGTAGGTCCAAGAAATATCACCTAAACGGTTTAGGAGATATTTGCCGAAAGACAGGCACCGCTGTCTACGGCACATGCGCCATAGACAGCGGCACGCCGCTGTTAACAGCGGTATGTCGCAAGTGGCGGCTCCCGTACGCGTGCGTGGGAGTGACGTCATCACGGCTCCGTCGAATGACAGCGCCGGAGCAGCGAGACCCACCAAGAAGATGGAGGCTCCGTACACAAGGGGACAGCAGTGACTTCTAAGCGATGCATAGTAGTCCATTATGCTTTACCTTTGCTAGTGTCATTAGTACAGTGACCGTGTATATAGTATTATCACTGATCACTGTATTGATGTCAGTGGCAGTTAGTCAGAACCCCCCCAGCATCAGTGTCAGATTGCCCCCTGGGCTATTGCAGCCCCATATAAGTCCACGATCACCGCCATTAGTAGTGTAAAATAAATAAAAATTCCAGTGTGTGTGTGTGTGTGTGTGTGTGTGTTTTATATACCATAGTTTGTAGGCGCTATAACTTTCACGCAAACCAATCAATACTTATTGGGATTTTTTTTTTTTATCAAAGACATTTTGTTTTATTTTATTTTTTTTCGTTCTAATACCAGTGGTCGAATACCACCAAAAGAAAACTCTGTGTGGAAAAAAAGATATAAATGTTGTTTAGGTACAGCGTTGCATGACCGCACAATTACCAGCTAAAGTAGCGCAGTCCTGAATAGCAAAAAATGGCCTGGTCATGAAGGAGGTAAAATCTTCCAGAGCTTAAGTGGTCAAAGTACATGTGAATAACATTCATCATATCATTGAAGATGATGAGAATTTTCATAGGAAAATCTACTAGTGTATGGCCATCTTGAGTAGAAAACCTGGGTTATTATTACACTGATATGTGAATGAAGACCCTTCCCTGTTGGGGATTATCATTTGGTTGCAGGAAATTGCCAGTAGATGTTATTTAGTGTCTATTGTTCATGAACTATCCCTGGTAGGCCCTGAGCATAATTTTTATTATATTTGCTTTTACATTTAGCAGTAAAACCACAATGTATTCCCTTAACTGACAATGGCTGCAACAGGTTGGCCTGGGGGGTTGTATAGAAATGCTCTCTCTGTCACACAAGTGGAAGTTTGAGGGTGGGGCTGTTTTTTATTCTACTCTCACAGATGCCAGAATACAGCATTTCCCCTTTTAAAAGGTTAGTTCACATTTAATGACATAACAAATTCATATGCACTACAGCTTTAAGTGTGCATTTAAAATACATTAAAAAATGATTTCTATTTTTTTCAGCTACTTCTACCATGGAATTCCCCTCTCCCTCCTGCCCAGATGGCATAATGTATGACCATTGGATGAGCAACCCTAGTACCTCACGTATGAGAATTTGGCTACGAAAACTTGGCCTATGTTACCACGCATACGCAGTCGGCTCTCTTGCAGCAGTTGAACTCGGAGAGAGAGAGCGAGAGAAATCTGACTGCACAAATTGTGTTTTCATAGCTGAAGGCTCATTGGGGCTGCACATTTAATGGTTAGACATCCTGCCATCTAGGCAGAACAGAGTGGGGAAGGCCAAAGTCAGCTTCATAAGTTGCCGCTTTGTGATCAGCGAGTCTATGAGACTTGCTGGATCACAGATCGGAGTAAGGGGTTGATCCCGACCCCCTTAACACATGATCAGCTGTCAGCCAATGACAGCTGATCATGTGATGTCAACAGAGCCGGTAATCGGCTATTTTTTCTCCTCACGCTGATAGCTGAAAAAAAAAGCCGATCACCGGCGGCCTTGAGAGGGACATCAGTGCCCCCTGCCAGTGCCACCTAACAATAGGCACCAGTGCCACCTATCAGTGCCCACATTCAGTGCCTCAACAACAGTGCCACCCATCAGTACCACCTTATCTGTCCCCATCAGTGCCGCCTTAACTGTGCCTATCAGCGCCCACCAGTGCCGCTTCATCAGCGCATATCAATTAAGGAGAAAAATTACCTGTTCGCAAAATTTTATACCAAACTATTAAACATGTTTTTTTATTTATTTTTTCAAAATTTTCAATTTTTTTGTTTGTTTAGCAAAAAATAAAAATCCCAGCTCTGATTAAATACCACCAAAAGAAAGCTCTATTTGTGGGAAAAAAATTTAATTTGGGTACAGTGTTGTATGACCGTGCAATTGTCATTCAAAGTGCGTCAGCACTGAAAGCTGAAAATTTGGTCTGGGCAGGAGGCGGGGTGGGGGGGGGGGTTAAGTGCCCAGTAAGCAAGTGGTTAAAGAGGACAGCATTTTAATGTACACTTGGCAAATCCAACTTTTCACGCAAAATTAAAGATCATTTAATGTCAAATAACTTGGCCACCCCACTGCACATTGTGGCCATGATGGCCTGTGCTGACGATTCGGTCTGTGCATGAGCTTTAAGGGCTAGTTCCTTACCTTTTATGCAGTAAAAAGGTGAACTTCCGTCCCAGCCTCGCCGCAGCGAGGTACATAATTTCCTCTTCTGCCTCTCCTCCTCCCCCGCTGCATTCTGGGACCTGTGTGTCCCCCAGAAGTCAACAGGGCCATTCAGAAAGCACAGCACGACTTGCGCATGCGCAGTAGGAAACCGACTGTGAGGCCTGAAGACTCCACTGCCGGTTTCCCTTAGTTACAATGGTGGCGCCTGCAGCTGATCCCATTGGGGGGTCGACATCGCTGGCTCCCTGGACAGGTAAGTGTTCTTATTAAAAGAAAAAAACTTTTTTGAGGGCCGCTTTAATGACATTCAATGTGAACTAACTCCAAATATCCTGGCTACCCCTCCAGCCCTCGCAACTATAGATTGATACCCTGTGCTGCCAGTGTGGCGGTCTGTACACTGCAATTTCTTAGCCCTGGCGAGAGTATCCATCATAATTCTTGCAATGGCAATCACTCATTGGTCAGCGCAACCACCAAAAGTGCTTCTTTCTTCAGGGACACCTTCCTGTAAGAAGAAGAAGCCTCAGATGTGATTCTCATTGGTCAGTGCGGCCATGTGGGCTGCGTCGACCAATGAGTGCTTGTCATTGTGAGCATTATGCCTCATACAGACGATTGGAATTTCCGACAACCAAACCGTGGATTTATTTCCGACGGATGTTGGCTCAAACTTGTCTTGCATGCACACGGTCGCAAAAACGTCAAGAACGCGGTGACGTACAACACATACGACCAGCCGAGAAAAATTAAGTACAATAGCCAGTGTGGCTCTACTGCTTGATTCTGAGCATGCGTGGAATTTTGTGCGTCGGAATTTACGACAACGTATTTGGTTGTGGGAAAATTTGAGATCCAGCTCTTAAACATCTGTTGTCGGAAATGTCCTATGGAGCCTACACATGGTTGGAATTTCTGACAACAAGCTCACATCGAGCATTTGTTGTCGGAAATTCCGATTGTGTATTGCTGTGGGCTGTGTACTGTACAGACCGCTACACCGGCAGCATGGGGCATCATGTATGCTTCAAATGTGGGGTCTGGAGGGGTGGCCAGGACATTTGGAGTGTCTTCATCTTTTAATATCAATAACGGTAAAGTAGCCCTTTTATACTCGCCATACACACAGCAATTTTAGCCACTTTCCAACTTCCTATAGCTAAAGCAAATGCGTAGAGCAGGGTAAATTGCTGCTGCTAGTTTCAGTCCTATCATTGTTTGTAAGGAATCTTTGCTGATAAGTTGCTTTAAAGCAGAACTTTACTCTCTCAATTTAACATAAACTATTTTAATCATTATGCTGCTAGCATTAGTAAATTGGAAAGTATATTGTATTTACTTGTTTTAACCTTTTTTATTTTTTAACATATCTTCAATTGCTTCCTGGTTTCCAGGCCTAGGCAAATGATGTCATACATCCCAGGAGTCTTCAGGAGGGGCTTTCTCAGCTGAGCACACCCTCCTGCCTGCATGCCTGAGTTGAGGGCAAATAGATTCCAGGAAGTAAATGCCGAATGAATCATCTGCCCTTACTCAAGATGGCCACAGACAGAAATACTAGGGGGGGTGTTTTTAAAGTGATTTTTCAGAAAAATAAGCATGGAGACATGGATGGAGGGGGAAGTTTGCTTCGAATATTAAGAATGAACAAAATGTAATTTTTGGTTTATAGTGCTCAGATGTAGTGTAGTTCCCCATTTTAAACCTTTTGGTTGTTTCTGCATTTGTTGGTTGTTTCTGCATTTTTAAAGGGTAAGTTCACCTTCACAGAAAAATCTGTAAGGTGAATTTACACAGAACCCTCTCCTCATCCCCCCCCCCCCCCCCCCCCCCTGGTCCCGCTGACCTGGAGTCTGGCGATCACCCACACTGACACATCGGGTCGCAGCCTCATGGGTCCGGGGCTTAGAAATCCCCTGCGGCTCGATCTCCTAAACGTACTTTGTCAGGAGGTATGTATAGGAGCATTCTAATTGGTTAGCACTGTCACATGGGTGGCGCTGCCCAATCGGAAACCCGCTTAGCCCGTCCTGTCACCGCAGGCGAAGAGGGAAAGCCGCAAGGATTGCAAATCCGCTGACTGGTAAAGCGGTGATACGATCTGTTGGAATGGGAGATCGCCAGACTCCAGGTTAGAGGGACCAGGTGCGATGGGAAGGGGCTCCAGTGTAAGTTCACCTTACAGATTTTCTGTAAAGGTGAACTTGCACTTTAAAAGTCACGAAAGAAACATAAAGCTGGTATAACTGACCTTTTCTTCTGAAAATGCTGGTTATTTGGCTGTCAGATTTATCTTTTTTGCCTCAGTACACTGAATCGGAACAAGTATTTAGCTAAGGACATCAGGAGTTACTCAGACATTCATTGGTGACTTCAAGGGTATTGAAGTGGACTATTCTAAAAATTCAGAAAAATGTTCTAGAATGGTATGGTCACATGATCCTGCAGCTTCAGCTCTCCATGTGAAGGAACGCTCAACTGTGGCTGGGAATGCTGGGAGCTGTTATCACCCATAGGCTTCCATGTCCCAGCCATTGTTGGCACTCCCTCCTCTCCCCTGCAGCCACTGCTCACTGAAATAGGAAAGCCAAAGCTGCAGGATCACATGACAGGATGAAAAAAAAAAAAACCCAGGTTTTCTTTAAAAGTCTATCTGGTGTCCATCCAAAAATAAGATGCTTTATATGAAGGAACATGGCCACGTTCCTTGATTGAGACTTTTACTGTTGATGGCAGATGGCAGGCATGACTGAGAGTAAGCATGGTAATGTTGCTAAAGTGAAAGGAAATTGATGTATTATTAATTATGCCATTCTGCCTTTTAAGTTGTTTTTGTCCTGGATATAAATACTTATCCTCAGAAGAACAGGAAATGGGAGGCTTTTCTTATTTATTTATATCTATCAATTTGGACCCCAGCCTTTCACTACACAGTGTGACCTGCTCATGGTGTTCATCAAGCCAGATAAAGCCCACCTCATTTCCTGGCTGGAGAACATCAAACAACATCTAGCCCCTGCTAATAATTATATTTACAATTCACAGTACATTAGAGTGCTGGTCAGTGTGAAGAATGCTCCAGGTTGCATGTTTGGACATTGGGAAGAATTCCACCGTACAGAGAGCTTAAAAGATCAATGGTGTCAGTGGTTACATATCTGAGAGGCAGAACTCGTCTATTGCTCAATGACCCTCCAGCAATCTCTGGAGGAATTCTGGGTGAGAAGCCCTGTTCTGTCCCTTTTTTTTTTTTTTTTTTTTCCCCCAGCCTGACTGTCCCTGATCCACTCCTTTTCATTATTTGACTATAATTCTTTCAACTACAAGGAATAATCGGCTAACCAAAGAGGTACCTCATCCATATATATGACCATCTACCAAAAAAAACTTTTAATTCTGGACTTTAGGCCCCATGCACACTAGACGCAGATTCAAACTCTGCTGAACGCATGTTTTAAAAAGCAGAAACCTGAAAACCAGAATTTAGCCGCGTTTGCGTCTATAAGCGTTTGTAAAGATAACATCATATAGACCCTCCCCAAGCTCAGAAAGCATGTATTAACTATTTCTGCCATTTTGATCAGCGTGAGCAGCAGCAGCAGAGAGAGCAGTTGTACACTTGCATTTGCCTCTCTTTCTGTGTTTTTTTATTTTTTTTTGGAAATGGATCCCATATTGAATATATGTCAGGAAATGCTCCTGATGTTGCTCTTGATGAGGCAGCAACGTCGTCGCAAATTGCGTGAGAGGTCCAGAGTCGGAGCTCGTCGACATTGGACCCATCCGTTGATGGCACAGCGAATGTCCGTTGGATATTTCACAAACCTGGGGGGTTGGGGCTGACTAGACATTGGTATGCAGGTTTTTCTTTGTGAAAAAAAGACATTGCTATGCTTTGGTCAGACTAGGTGGAGTCACTGATTAGATTAGAAATTGGATGAAGGGTTGGGGCAAAGAAGTGGAGGCATTCCTCATTGTCTAAGCCTAGAGTCTAGAGTTTTTTTTATGGCATTGCATCAGTGAGTATATATGCTATCTAAAGTAATTACGACATTTTAAACCAATTTTTTAGTATTTTTTTATGGTTTACCATCATATTTCTGAGTTTTCTGGTCCAAAAAATTGGGTTCCTTTATAAACGCAAATGCGGCTAAACGTGGGTGTCATTATTTGCATCTGAAACGTGGAAAAGCAAAGTGTCTGAACCCATTTTTTTTTTGCTTCTGGAAGAACTAGGTTAAACGCAACTGCATAAAAACGGGAAAAAACCAGACTGTGTACATGGACACATAGGATAACATTGCATGCGTTCAGGGGCAGTTGAAAAAAAGTGTCCAACTGCCTCTGAACGCGCGTTTAACGGCGTCTCGTGTGCATGGGGCCTTACTGGTACCAGAAAGAGACAGTCACACAAGTGTTAAAATATAAACAGTGGAACCTTGGATTACAAGCATAATCCGTTCCAGGAGAATGCTTGTAATCCAAAGCACTCGCACGTCAAAGCGAGTTTCCCCATAGAAGTCAATGGAAATGAAGATAATTCCTTCCACGTTGACTTCTATTGTATGCAGTATCACATTTGGCCAGAGGTGGGGGGCGCGGGAGAGATTCGGAAATAATCTGTTGTTTAATAACAATTCTTTCCTGTTGTAAAAATTGAACCGTCAAAGTCATAATATCAAATGAGCACTTGTTTATGATCTGTGCAAATTTAGTTTTAAAGTCCACATTTTGCGAGAATAGAGTTGGAATCAGACGGACTCTTGAACCTACAAAAACCTATTTGAGAAGCACACCATAATGCGTTTAGATTCAAGATGGTGCTGCTATAAGACCAACAAACAATAGCCAACATATTACAGCGCACACATTCAAGAATGACATTTCCTGCAGGGCTAGTTAAAAACACCTGAACATATTCCAAAAATACGGGGTTTGGTCACACTATATGGTTATATAGTGCTAAGCCCACTTACTGCGACAAAGTACCCCGAATTACTGGGTCCTACCCTAGTAATAGAATGAAAGATTCTGTGTCTCAACCATGGGAGCCAAACTCCTCTATGTGGGAGAACTGAAGGGATTCCTCCTATGCACTGGTGGCCACTAAATAAGAGGTAATGAAGAGGGGGAGGGGTGCTCTAACACCAAAAAACCTGGTCAGGGACTCTTAAACCTCTCGGGATCACTTGTAGCTTATAATATTCATGTAGCCCCATTTGTGACCGATAGCTGCGGGAGTTTCTCCATCTTCCGAGTTAGTTGTAGCATGGAGGACTGGGTCAGAAAGTCACTTCCTGTTTCTCCTCAGTAAACTTAGGGCTGCAACTAACGATTATTTTCATAATCGATTAGTTGGCCGATTATTGTTTTGATTAATCTGTTAATAACCATAAAAAAGTGTGGTGTATAATTTAGTTAATGTGTAAAGTTTAAAAAAAAAAAGGCAATTTATTCTTAAATATCTTTATGCAGTGGTAAATATAAATAACCAACTATATGGTTAGGGAGCAAAATATCAAATCCACTCTGAGAATAACAGAATAGACATACTGTATATACTAAGTTCCCGACCCTTTCTAAATACGCAGTGGCTGAAAAAGGCATAGATGTGAACGTGTCCCTCAGGAAACCATGTAAATGAACTGTAGTGCGTTTCTGCAAAAAGCACCAAAAAACACATAGATGTAAACAAGGCCTAAGACGCTTAGTAACACAATGGGGTTAAAAAAACTAAAATTAGCCCTTTATAGTACTACTGTAAGGGGTTCATTTTTAATTTCAGTAAGGGGTTCATTTTTTTACTGTAGAACTGTGAAAGTAATATTTACAGTAGCGATTATTTGCTCTTTTTGTAGTATAAAGGGCTCATTGTAGTTTCTTTTTAACCCCATTATGTTACTGGCCGATTAATCGATTATGAAAATGGTAATCGATTAGTTGTCGATTAATCGATTAGTTGTTTCAGCCCTAATATATATATATATATATATATATATATATATATATATATATATATATATATATATATATATATATATATATATATATATATATATATATATAAAATTTTTGGATATCTAGATCATGGTATTCATATACTTTCTTTGACAGATTAATGATATGATGGTTTCAGATGGAATAGTGAGGTGACTGTCTGCTTGATTAACCCTTTCTGTATCAGCGGCTTTGAAGAAAATCATATATATACAATTATACTAATGAGTAATTAACCACAAAATTGATTCCATATGTGATTATTTAAAACATGTTTAAAGCGGGGCTCCACTGCCTCCGATTGTTGTTTTTTCTTTTTTTTTTCTTTTTTTTATTTCGTGACATTTATAAACTAGTTAGGCTTTAAATTTTGTTACTTACATGTCCCGTTTTTTTTTTTTTTTCGTTTTCCCATTGCTTTTTCTCAATCAAATAATGCTTTATAAAAACGATATCCATAGTTGTCATCTTGCCTATGGGCATGTGAAGCCCACAGGCATTCTCTTCCTGTATTCTGTGACGTGCATCTCCCAGAATGCAATGCCGTTCTATCTTTGATCTTGCGCATGCGCAGTAATGTTTATATTGGAGCGGCGTCAACAGCTTCGGATGCCATCACAAAGGTCAGCGTCGTTGGAAGTCCCACCCCGTTGTGATGGCAACTGAGATAATGACGTCACTTCAGGGTTCTAACTCACTCCAGGCCGCCGCACAGACTCCTGGGAACAAGCAAAAAGGATCCCAGGAGACAGTGCGGCACAAAAGGAAGTGTCGACGTAGCCGCAGCAACCCCGCCCATATCCGCAATCCCCAGAACCCGTAAATGGCCAATATATTAATGAAAACAAAGGTACATATAAAAAAAAAAAAAAGGTCCGTTTTGATATTTAAAAGAGAAAAATAATATTTTGGGAGCTATTGTTTAGAAATCGGGTGGAGCTCCGCTTTAAATTCTCATGAATGTAATTGTGATGTTAGATGTGTTCTGATCTGAGGAAGGGCGTAAGCATGTGAGCCCAAAACGGAAATCTCTTTGAACACTTTACTTTACTATGTAATTATTTTTGAAATTATTGAAGTGCCAACAATCATTCTTTCCGTCGTGTGAATTACTTGGGGAGGTCTGCATGCAAATACAGCCTATCTAGGAACACCCATTCCTCCTGACTAACATCCATCAATCAATTATTTTTTTATTTTTTTTGCATAACTACTCCCAATAACCAGTCAAGTAAGACCGCTGCGCAAATACTGTGTGACAGAAAGTATTGCAACGACCGCCATTTTATTCTCTAGGGTGTTAGAAGTATAATGTTTGGGGGTTCTAAGTAATTTGAGCAAAAAAATAAGTTTTTAACTTGTAAACAACACATCTAAAAAAGAGGCTCAGTCCTTAAGTGGTTAATGAAAACATCCCCACGCCCTGCCTCCTTATTTCTTGCATAAGCCATCAGCTCTGATGCAAGGAGTGGACCGCTTCCACCGGTGAGTCGGGCACAGGATCCGCCGGACCCCGGATGGTGATCATAGAGATTTGCGGCAGACCAGATGGCGCTGGAGTCTCTATGATCGTTCGGAGGCCGGGCGCGATGTTATGACGTCACGCCTGGCCTCTGCATTCAAATAACGGCGCCGCCGAGGCTGGGTTGCAGAGAGTTTTTTTTTTTTTTTTTTTTTTTGATTTTAGGCTTCCCAGCCTAGAGGTTAGATGTGCCTTCCTTTCGTTTCAGTGTGACTTTTCACACTGGGGCAGTGCACTTGCAGGATGTTAGCAAAAGTCCTGCAAGCAGCATCCTTGGGGCGGTTTGGGAGCGCTGTATATATCTCTAAAACGAGCGGTACTTTAGAGCTGAAGTGGCTGCGGCTCAGCGTAAAAGTGGATTTATGGAACACCATATACAGGGATATGGGAAGTGGTAGAGACATAATATAAAAACACCCACCCACACAGGTTAAACTGGATGGACTGGTGTAGTTTTTTTAACCGTACCAACTATGTAACTATATGTAACTATGTAATGGAGCTTTATGTATTCATCTTGCTCATGTGATGGCAGAGTTGGCAGATTTAAAAAAAATTATTTTAATACATTTTTTTTAAGCTTTGATTTTTTGTATAGATGCCTGCATTAGGCTTAATGTACACGGGATGCTGAGGCAACCTCCTGCAGAGCGATTTTTTTTGACAGCTTGAAACCAGCATTCAAAAACGCCCCTTTTGGTGCGTTTAGCCACGTTTTCGTCTAGGAGCGTTTATTTAAGATAACATCATAGGACCCTCCCAAAGCCCAAAAAACTGTATTATTTAACTATTTCAGCCATTCTGTGAGACCAGAGTGAGTAGCAGCAGTATACTTGTATCTACCTCAATTTCAAGGCTTTTACTATGGATCCCATAATGAACATATGTGAGGAAATGCTCCTGAGGTTGCTGTTGATGAGGCTGGAAAGACGTCGGAAATGGTGTGCGAGGACCAGAAACCATAACCCTAACCCTAAACTTGTTCTTCAAGGGGGAAAACCCTAACCATAACCCCCTAACACTAATGGGAAACCCTAACCCTAATGGGAAACCATAACCCTAAACTTTTTTTCTTTTTCTTCAAGGGGATAACCCTAACCCTAACCCTCTAACCCTAATGGGAAACCATAACCCTTACCATAACCCTAAACTTGTTGTTCTTGTAACTTGTTCTTCTAGGGGAAAACCCTAAACCTAACCCTAATCATTGTCAAAGCTACCTAGAATTTAACATGAGGGAAAAATTCTATGCATTAAGGTGCAAAAACATCTGACAATACCAGCCCCCCCACCGTTATACTTACCTGATCCCTCGAAAGTCCCTGCGCTCGCCCCCGACATCCTCTTCGCCGCTGACCCTGGCTGTTGATTGGCTAGAGTGGATGGATTGAAAGCAGCGCAGCCTTTGGCATGCGCTGCTGTCAATCACATCCAATGATGCGGCGCGTCGGGGGCGGGGCCGAGTGATACAGCGAGCGGCTATAGCCGCCGGCTGTATCACGGGAGCGCGCCCGCAAGTACTCCACACCATGCGAGGGAGCTCGCATTTAGGTGAGAAGTACTTGCTGGGGGGAGCCGAAACAGCCGCGAGGGACCCCAGAAGACCAGGTTCGTGGCCACTCTGTGCAAAACAAGCTGCACAGTGGAGGTAATGCAATGTTAGTGGTGTATTGTATTGGATCATGGGCTCATTAGGGGTATATAAATGGTCTATGAAGCATAGCAAGCAATTACAAGTTTTTTTGTGTTTTTTCATCATTTGCTATCAATTTAAATAGGGCAACTTTAAAAAACGCTTCTAAACTAAAACGTGGCTAAACACTGGTACCGCGTTTAGCCACGTTTAGCATTTTGCATCTGAAACATCGGAAACTTTGTTGTCTAATCATTTTTTTTTTTTTTTGCCTTCAAAGAGAAGCCTCGAAACGCAACTGCCTAAAAACGACATTAAACGAACCTGTGTACATGTACACATAAGATGACATTGGATGAGTTCAGGGGCAGCTGAAAAAAGCAGCCAACTGCCTCTGAATGTCCGTTTACCAGCAGCAGTGTACATGAGGCCTTAGATGAAACCCTATATCTTCTTCATCATACAGGCAGGTTATTGCAGAATGTCTCAGGTTTTGAAAACTGACATAGTTTGTTGATTTGAGACTGAACCCATATCAACTACGGTAATCAGAACTGATCATTCATTGATCTGACTTCAGTAGCATTAAATTGGTTCCTTTGTATTAGGCCCCTTTCACACTGGGGCGGTGAGCCGCGGTGACGGTAAAGCAGCGCTATATTTAGCGCTGCTTTACCGTCGTTTTCACCGCGGTTTTCGGCCGCTCGCGGTGCGGTTTTACCCCCCGCGAGCGGCCGAAAAAGGGTTAAACACCCCCCGCGGCGCTTTGCGGCGGTATTGCCGCGGTTTTACCGCGGTCTCCCATTCTTTTCAATGGGAAGGAGCGGTATAGGAGCGGTGAACACACCGCTCCTATCCCGCTCCAAAGATGCTGCTAGCAGGACTTTTTTTTGTCATCCTGCTAGCGCACCGCTCCAGTGTGAAAGCCCGCCGGCTTTCACACTGGAGTTAAAGGGGCCGGATTTTTTCATGCGGTGAACAGGCGCTATTTTTAGCGCTGCACCGCATGAAAAACGCCCCGGTGTGAAAGGGGCCTTAGTGAGTTTTGCACTTTAGCTCATTCTTCACAGAGGAGAAGAGAGGTCTTGCAGAGTTTAGTTAGATCATTTCAGTTCCACTTTCATGTCTAATAATTAGCCAGCCAGGCAAAGTGATTCTTCACATCGGTTGACAGTGGTAGAAAAAGACTTGCCAGACGTCAGCCCTTTTTTATTGTCTTTATAGTGTTTGTGCCGCACTGGCCGTACAGCTCGGGGTGCTTGAGTCATGTTGATGAAAGACTCTGCGTCCAGCCCTCCATTGCCTGCCTGATGCTCGCTAATTCTCGCACAGTTCAGCATACATCAATACAGTTGTGCTCATACGTTTTCTTTATTTTCCATTTTTTGACCATTTTTCAAAGAATATGAATAACACAAACTTTTCTTTCACTCATGGTTAGTTTTTGGCTGAAGCCTTATATTATCAATCAACTGTGTTTTAATCTTTTTTTTTTAAATCATACAGAACAGAAACTACCCAAATGACCCCGATCAAAACAGTTCTTAAGACAGTGTATTGCCTCCTTTAACATTAATGACAGCTTGAAGTCTTTTGTGGTATTTGTGGATGAGGCCCTTTATCTTCTCAGATGGTAAAGCTGCCCGTTCCTCTTGCTAAAAAGCCTCCAGTTCCTGTAAATTCTTGGGCTGTCTTACATGAACTGCACATTTGAGATCTCCCCAGAGAAGCTCAATGATATTGAGGTCAGGAGACTGAGATGGCCACTCCACAACCTTTTTTTGACATTTTGTTGGTTTCAAGTTAAAATATTTTTGCTAGGAAATTACTTGGATACCCCAAACATTTTTATATATATATATATATATATATATATATATATATATATATATATATATATATATATATATAAAATTACTAGAGACCCTAGAGAATAAAATGGTGATTGTTGCAATATTTTATGTCATAATGTATTTGAGCAGCGGTCTTTCAAATGCAATTTATTTGGAAGAAATGACTTTAATGAATTAATAAAATAATGAAAAAACTAACCAGTAAAGTTAGCCCAATTGTTTTTGTATAATGTGAAAGATTTTACTTTGCGAGAATCATGATCTTTTTATGCTCGCCCACGGGGCCGATACGAGTGCCCGGCAGTCGCAATCTTTCGGGGCACACGAAGAACCGGGATCTGTCTGTGTTTCCGGTTCTCTGAGGGGAGAACAGACAAATCGTCTGTTCATACAGAGTATGAACAGCGATCTGTCATCTCCCCTACAAAGTCCCCTCCCCCCTTCAGTTAGAACACACACTAGGACACACTTAACCCCTTCACTGCCCCCTAGTGGTTAACCCCTTCACTGCCAGGGACATTTTTACAGTAATCAATGCAATTTTATAGCACCAATGGTCCCAAAAATGTGTCAAAATTGTCTGTGTCCGCCATAATGTCGAAGTTCCAATAAAAATCGCAGGTCACCGACATTACTAGTAAAAAAAAAAATATAATTAAAAAAAAGCCATAAAACTATCCCCTATTTTGTAGACTCTAAAACTTTTGCGTAAACCAATCAATATATGATTATTGCGATATTTTTGGTAAAAAATAAATTTTTTGAAGAATACATATCGGCCTAAACTGAGGGAAAAAAAAGTTTTTTTAGATATTTTTAGGGGATATTTATTATAGCAAAAAGTAAAAAATATTGCGTTTTTTTTCTCAAAATTGTCGCTTTTTTTTTTTTTTTTTTTGTTTATAGCACAAAAAATAAAAACTGCAGAGGCGATCAAATACCACCAAAAGAAAGCTCTATTTCTGGGGGAAAAAAAGGACATAAATTTTGTTTGGGTGCAACATCGCACGAATCGCAAAAAGTGCTCTGGTCAGGAAGGGGGTAAAATCTTCCGGGGCTGAAGGGCTTAAAGTTCCGATTGTCCGTTTTTCATCCGTCTGACGGATGAAAAACGGACATCAATGCACCTTTATGGAAAAACTGATGTTGGCAGATGTAAACGGATGATCATCTGTTTTTCCATTGAGATGCATTGATGTCTGTTTTTCATCCATCAACAAGCAGAATACCTGTGTGAAAGGGGCCTAGACCTCTTGCTCATGGACATATTTTACAGATGTACTGTATATTTCCTGGCAGAAAGATCCTGAGTAAAAAAAAAAAAAAAAAAGTTATATTATGTAAAGAGCTTGCGAAGACACGCGTACAGGCGTGTAAACGTGCGTTTGTTATTATAAGCATAGTTTCTTCATCCCCTCTAGCTGCCTGTGTTGCAATTTATGTGTATATGATCGTGTATACTTATGTATCCACGTAAATTGCTGCACCCAAATGTAAAATGTTTTTTTTTTTTTTTAACCAGGTACATGGCGACAACTGTTGTGTTTTTTCTTGCTTTTTTATTTTTATTTTTATTTTTTTATTTATTTATTTCTTTTCTTCACCCGTGGAGTAAGAAGCCTACACTGTGGCCAAATGATCCGTTTTGTCTTGATACAAATGTGTCTTTATTCCTGCCAGGAAAATCCTAGGAGCAAACTTGAAATAAGGGAGGATTGATTTGTAGTTTAAATGGACACAGTTGGTATTTCCTACTCTGCAGCATGACAATAATTCACACTAAGCAGCAAAGACTTATAGGGAATGCTATTTCAGACTCTTGTGCAATCGCATAACTAAAATTCCTTGGTCACGCTTTATTTCAAAGATAAGGTTTGTCTTTGCCTCTGCGCTTAACTTTTAGCTCAACTTGAAATGTCATCCTTCAGTTAGGGGTTAGCTTTCCTTTCCTGAAAAGTAGAACTATAGGCAAAACTTTTTATTTTTTTCATTTTGGATGGAGCACGGAAGGGTTATAACCCCTGTCAGATTTTTTTTTTTTTTGCTATCTGTTTCCTATTGTGGCGATTTCCCTTCACTTCCTTTCCCATAGCCAAACAGGAAATGTACATAAAGTCCCTGCAAATTAAAGTGGTGTCCCCCCCCCCCCCCCAAAAAAAAAAAGCTGATTAAAATTCCTAAAAAAAAAAAAACATTTGGAATTTTTTTTTTTTTTAACTCGCTTCTAAATGCCTGTTGCTAGGGGGTCCCTCGTAGTCTGCCTCCTTCAGTGCCCGGGCTAAGTGACATCACTTCCCCTCTGCGCAGGAAGGGCTCCCTCATTCCTGTCAGTCATCTGGGACACGTTCCCCCGCATCGCTGGACCCTGGGACAGGTAAGTGTCCAATTATTAAAAGTCAGCAGCTGCAGTATTTGTAGCTGCTGACTTTTTATTTTTTAAGGGGCACTCCTCTTTAAGGACATTTCTTGGGGACCCCCAGGTCACCTGAACTAGTGTCCCCATTGAAAGTTGTCCCCTCCTTTTCTGGGGACAACCCAAAATTTTGTGATTTCTTTTTCTTTTACTTTCAGATTTTAATTATAATGGTAAACAGAACAAATTGAGAGGGTAAATCACCTTAAAGTGATTTTAAAGGTGTTTTTTTTTTTTTTTACCACTTGCCGACCAGCCGCCATCATTATACTGCGGCGGGTTCCCTCATAGCCACGAAACGCTGTTGGCTCGGGAACTCTATTTTGTGGGTAACAGAATGGGGATCTGCCTGTGTAAACAAGGCAGATCTCCGTTTTGACAGGGGAGATCCCACAGATCCTATCTTTCTGATATGCAGGAAGACTGATCTGTGTGTTTCCCCAGTCACACAGTCCCCCATACAGTTTGTAAACACACCCAGGGAACCCATTTTTTTAATATAATCTTTATTTTGAAAATAAACATGTAAACATACATACAGAGCAAAAAGAACAAACAAAACAAAGGCCAGGTAGCAGGAACCATTGGTAACAAGTACATCGTGTAGCCATTAGGGATCTTACTCGGAGCGAGGGGTAGTTCATGAACTGCATGTGACTATCCGGCCACCAGGGGCGGTTCACAGGGATGTGTTTATTAGCATATCAGACCCGTGGTATGAGTTCAAGCATCTTTAGTCCATCCCTGGCCTCTCCGGTGGACCATGTCAGAAACGTGGATCTCCAATCGGAGACCTGACTTTAGGCCTCGGTTCCGGAGTCCCTTTTGCCTACTACGCTTAAATACAGTAAAGGGAACCTGCTTCGAGAAGAGAGAGAAAAGAATAAGGGATAGGTTAAGCAGATAGATTAGCAGAAAATGAGAGGGAGGAGAAAAAAAGGGGGGGGGGGGGGTTGTTCACATCCGCTGCTATGCTACTCTAATCTGAGTTGCTGAGGGGCATCCAGCGCTCTCTGGCATCCTAGTGTCCCTTATCTTACTGCTTTCTGTCTCTTTACGTGAGAGGGGTCCCCAATGGTGGGGGTCCCGAGGAGGTATAATGTATCCATGTAGCCCAGATGGCGTAGAACTTTTCGTATCTATCTTTGCACTTCGCCATCCACTCCTCCGCGGCCATGATATTATCGACTAGCTTCACCCATTCTGCTCGGGTGGGTGTCCTGGGCGTCTTCCAGTGAATTGGAATCAGCCTCCTAGCCGCATTAAGCAGGTGGGGTAAAACAGATTTGCTATATCTGCTGAGAGGAATGGTGGGGAAGTGCAACAGCGATTCCAGTGGGGAATCTGGAAGTTCCAGGTCCAGTATCTGTTTAATCTGAGCGTGAATATCCCGCCAGAAGGGTCTCAGGACGGGGCACTCCCACCATATGTGGAGGAACGAGCCTCTGAGACCGCAACCTCTCCAGCATGTATCCGGCAAAGATGGGTACATCCTGGTGAGCCTGGTTGGCACTCTGTACCATCTAGTTAGAAGCTTATAGCTATTTTCCTGCATTTTTGTGTCTACTGTACTGGAGTGCGTAAGTTTATACATGTGCTCCAACTGAGGTTGCGTGAAGACGCGCTGAAGATCCCTCTCCCAGTCTCTAATAAAGGTTGGCTTCTCTTCCACTTGCTGTGCCTGTAACAATTCATACAATACTGAGATAGCGTGTGGAGTGGCTTCCTCTGCCATGCACAACTGCTCAAATGGCGAGGCCTGGGTGGGTGACCTAACTCCGTGTGGAAGGTTGGCTATGAAGTGCTGGAGCTGCCTATGGCGCCAGTCGTCCATTAGGAAGGGGCCGTACTGAGCCCTCAGGGTTTCTATGGGCAACAGTCCCTGCTCCTGGACAAATCTGCCACATCTGGGCTCCCCGTCCGCCGCCCACGTCCGAAAGAAAGACGGGTGTTCCCCCGGAGTGAACCAGGGGAAGCCGCCTAGTGGTGCCAGGGGGGAGGTTGGTCGAGCCAGCCTTCCTCCCCTGTTTAGGGCATCCCATATCGTCAGTGCATGGGAGGCTAACGGGGACACCAGGGTGTACAGGCCCCTGTGCTCTTTGGGGACCCATGGGGCATGAGCCAAATTTCGACCTGCCAGAGACTTATCCAGGGGGACCCAGAGTTTATGAGTGACATTATGACACCAGTCCAGAATGCGTTGCAGGGCTACTGCTTCATAGTACCTGCGAATTACCGGAACCCCCAGGCCTCCCTTAGCTTTGGGGCGTTGCAGTATGCGGAGTGCCAGCCTAGGGCATTTCCCACTCCATATATACTGAGAGAACATACTGTTGAGGCTTGAGAAAAACGCCTTTGGTAAAGCAATCGGCACCATTTGCAAGAGGAACAGTATGCGAGGAAGCACATTCATTTTGAGGATGCTGACTCGGCCCATCCATGAGAATGCTGTCTTGTCCCAGTTTTTAAGGTCTGTTTTGACAGTGGTGAGTAGTGGGGTATAATTACAGTCATATAGCTGTGAACATTTCTTAGGTAAGTATATTCCCAGGTATTTAAGTGATGTGGGGCACCATGTAAAAGAGAAAGCAGCCTGCAACCTTGTACGCAGGTCTGAGGGTATGTTTAGGGAGAGAATCTCGGATTTGTTATAATTGATTTTGAAGTGTGACAGCTCGTTGAATTCCTGTAGTTCGGTCATAATACTGGGCAGTGATATAAGGGGGTCAGCGACGTAGAATAATACGTCATCCGCATACGCCGATAGTTTGTGTTCCGTCGGCCCAACCGAGAATCCTTTGATATTGTTGTTCCTACGGATTCTATTAAGGAGGGGTTCTAGGGTGAGGGCAAAGACTAGCGGGGACAGCGGGCAGCCCTGGCGTGTCCCATTCTTAATAGGGAAAGGGTCTGATAGGAGCCCATTCACCTTCACCTTGGCGGACGGGGAGCTATATAGGGAGGAGATCCATGTCAGCATATTAGGTCCGAGGCCGAGCCTCTTCAACACCGCCTTCATGTAGGTCCAGTCCACCCTGTCAAATGCCTTCTCAGCATCAGTGGAAAGCAAGAGACAGGGGTGCTTCACCCCCTGGGATTCCACCCAGTGGATCAGCTGGAGTGCCCTATTGGAGTTGTCCCTGGCTTCTCGGCCCGTGATGAAGCCGGTCTGGTCAGGGCCAACCACTGTCGGGAGGATTGGCTTGAGTCTGTTAGCCAATATCTTGGCCAGGATTTTAATATCAGTATTGAGAAGCGATATGGGCCTGTAGTTGCCTGGTAAGGTGTGGTCTTTCCCTTCTTTTGGGAGTACCGTAATGTGTGCCATTAGAGCTTCCGAGGGCATTCCCATGCCCTGGGCTAGAGCCGTAAAGTATTTACACATGTGGCCTGCAAGTACTCCTGAGTACTTTTTATAATAAGTATTGGTGTATCCGTCCGGACCTGGACTTTTCCCGTTAGGGAGGTCTTTTATCACTGCCTGTATTTCAGCCACCGTAATTGGGTCCTCCAGCTGTGCGCAGATTGAGGCACTCAGCTGAGGGCATTGGGCTTCCTCCAAGTATTGCTCAATACGAGCATTCCTTTGGGTTTCCGAGGACCCAGGTAATGTGGCTGGTAGGTTGTACAGCTGAGCATAGAAGTCTCTAAACATACTTGCTATCTTTGATGAATGTACCACTGGTTCCCCTGTAGATGTGTTGAGCTTATGTACGTGGCCTGCATCTTTCTGGCGTTTGAGGGCCCTGGCTAGCAGTCTCCCACATTTGTTGCCAAATTCATAGAACTTGTGCGACAAGTGGCGTAAACGGGCTTTGATTTTGGCCTCTAGGAGTGTCGCTAATTCTTGCCTAAGGGAGTGTAGTTCTGCTGTCTGAGAGGGGGTGACCTTTTTTTTGTGTACTAGTTCCGCTGAGCGTATTTTGGCTAGGAGCTTCTGCATGTCTCCCTCCCTGGCCTTCTTCAATCGGGTCCCCTGGGAGATCCCAGGGAACCCATTTAACCCCTTGATCGCCCCTGATGTTAACCCCTTCCCTGCCAGTATCATTAGTACAATAACGGTGCATATTTTTAGCACGGATTAGAGCTGCGCGATTAATCGTCAAGAATCGTTATAATGATTTTTTTCCCCGTTGCGATCTTGACAAAGGGTTTCCGAACTTCCTGATCTTTGGTATGCAGAGAATTTTCTCTCTGCTCTCAGCTGTCAAAAGTCAAAGTCTGGGCAGTCTGCCAAGTTTTAAAACATTCTATCAGTGGAATGTTAAGTCTAAACATTGTATCTATTTGTCTTTTACATAAAAGGAATAGACTTCTGTATGTAAAATGTACGCTCTTTTTTTTGTTTATAGCTAAAAAAAAATAAAAACGCAGAGGTGATCAAATACCACCAAAAGAAAGATTTATTTGTGGGGGGAAAAAAGGACATACATTTTGTTTGGGTACAGCGATGCAGTGCCGTACCGCAAAAAATGGCCTGTTCATTAAGGGTGTAAATCCTTCTGGTCCTTAGGTGGTTAAATAACAAACATGTTTATACTTGCCTGCTCTATGCAATGGTTTTGCACAGAGCAGCCCCGATCCGCCTCTTCTGGGGTGCCCTGTGGTGCTCCTGGCTCCTCCTCTTCATCGGGAGAGCCGCTTTCCATTGGGGCCCCCATGCAGGTGTGCTCCCTTGTCACTGGATTTGATTGACGGCAGCAGGAGTCAATGGCTCCTGCTGCTATTCATCTATCCAATGAGGACCCGAGACATCGGCGGGAGTCTCATCGGTGGAACCGACAGGCTCATGTAATAAAAAGGGGGTCTCTGGGGGCTGCTGCAGCACAGATGTTTTTTCACCTAGAAGAATGCATTAAGGTGAAAAACCTGGAGGCTTTACAACCCCTTTAATGTGGGCACAGACAGCAATAAAAATGGACAAGCGTTCTAATCCCTCTGTACTCTATCAAAAGCTAAAAAGTTTTGCCTTTTAGTTCTACTTTAAAGTGTATCTCTAGAAAATCTACTGCTTTTTGGGATAAAGTGAGGAAGGCTAAAGCTGGCTATACACTAGTAGATTTTTCAAATTTAACATTTGTACTAACATTCGTACAAAAAATGATTTGTGCATTCGATGAATAAACAAATGTTATTTCAAAGTTATTAAAAATTTCCCCCCCCGTGCGTCCCACCTCAGTTGGCCTCATGGGTAGTGCATCCTTGCTTGTCTACACACCAAAGAAATACTTTTCTAGTATTCCTATCTTAGTGGAAAAGTACTGATTGACCATAAACATTGCTAAGAATAATTTTCTGGAAAACTGCTGACAACTGAAGATGCTTGATGGGCTTTATCGATCAAATTGCTTAGGATTAATTTAGTGAACAACTGCAAAAACTTTGCTGCTTTGTTGTTTCCTTTTTTTGCCATTGTCCTGAGGACTGTTGTCAATACTATGTTGTGCTCAATTTTTTCAAAGGTGACATTGTGCATGGTATGATGGTATCCTACTGAGCTGCCTCGCAATGCTACATTGTTACAGAATAAATATAATGTTTATTCATTTGTTCCTGTCCCAATAAAAGAATAGCCTTCATTCCCTTCAATAAGCAAGAGAAACAAGGATGGTAATTCCTTTAGAACGGGTCATACTAGCTGCGGCGTACAACACATTATGGCAGGAATCCTATTTCATTACTGGAAACCCAGATCGTCCATTTTCAACTTCTAACTAATACTAACATTATTTAAAATCCTAGTTCATAGTGTTGTAGCAGACAGAGCGGTCATTAGCACATAGCTAGGATTCTAACTGCTAAACAGTCCTGGGTCCTGTTTGTCATATTTTTGGTTTAGAGATGTGACAAATATTTTCAGTTGGTGAAAGGTCTGGACTGCAGACGGACTGTTTAAGTACCCAGTCTCCTCTACTACGAAGCTATGCTATTGTCATAGATGCAGTATGCGGTTTAGCGAAATATGCAAAACCTCCCCTGAAAAATATGTCTAGACGGGAGCATATGCTGCTCTAAAACCTGGATATATCTTTTAGCCTTGATAGTGACTTTCCAGATGTGCGAGCTGCCCTTTCCATACACACTAATGTCCTCGCCCGACCGGGTTTGTCACAGAAGAAGTCCAATTGCAACGAAACTGGTCGGGCGAGGACACACAAACCTGTTATCGCAACGATCTCATCGGTACTGATTGCTGCAGCTTTCCTATTTATGTACTTTTTGGCAATTTGTCTAAGTGCATTATAAACACTGTTTAAGAAGGTATTTTTTACACTATTGGAGCCCCTTGTTTATTTTTGGGTATTGCTAGGTGTCCTGAAGTTTATGCGCAGTGCTGGAGGACCGGCTTATGAGATACGCACCATCCACACCACATCTCCTATGGATGCAACCGGGATATCCAAAACGCGTATTTGACCTTCCATAATAGAGGGTCCATTACTTGGGGTAAGAGCACATCTTGACCTCAATGTTGGTGACGTCACAAGGTGGAGGATTTGGCTCAACAAAAGCACTCGAGTTTGTTTATTTTGTTGCTATTCAGCCCGTGCTGCTGCATTGGACTTTATGAACACATTTGGACTTTTTAATGGTCTACTCTTATTGAGCGCAACTTTATTTATTTTTCACTTACTTGGTTGTGTAATATCTCTAAATTTTTGTTGCGGCTGCTTATTATTTCTTACACAAGTGCAGTACTGATTTGTTTTTTCATGTAGGCTTTTGAACTCACTGATAACAAGCCAGAAGCTTGTTAGCCCAGAAGACCCATGGTTGCCAAAAATGTCAAATTTCTATTTGCCTGACCACAAAAGTTTTACATTTTGCAACAGACTATTTTTTAAATGAGCTTTGGATCAGAGAAGATGGCAGCGTTTCTGGATCATGTTCAGATATGGCTTCTTTTTTTCATAATAGAACCTTACCTTGCATTTTTGGATGGCACAACGAACTGTGTTCACGGATAGTGATTTTGGAAGTATTCCTGAGCCCATGCAGTGATGTCATGCCTGTCATGAACGCAGTGCCGTCTGAGGGCCAGAAGATCGCAGGCCACTAATACTGCATTTCGGCTTGTCCCCTGCACAAAGAGAATTCTCCAGATTATCAAAATTTTTTGATGACCATATGTACTGAAGATGATGATGATGATATATTTAAATAGCCTTTTCTTTTGTTAGCCTAGGTTCACATTGGAGCAATTTGAGTGATCAAGTCGCAGCCTATTGGAGGCAATGTCACTGTTTTAATTGGTGCAACACCGATTTTTGCAGCGCCACATCGAATTACAAAAGTAGTTCCTGTACTACTTTTGCTGATTTCAGGTGCGACTTCAATAGACATCTGTGCATGAAGCCACACAGATGTCTATCAAGTAGCACCTGAAATTGCGCTGACCTTGCTACTTTGGAAGTAGCGCGATTTCAAAGTAGCATCAACGTGAACCAGGGCATAGTGCCATTTTTTTTGAGATGTTTTGCTGCCATCAATTTCAAAATGTCCTTTATTTTTTTTCTTAAAATAAATTTTCAGAATTTTAACATTTTGATGTTTTCTATTGTGAATCAAGTTTGTGAGATTTGCAGATAATTGAATTCAGTTTTAATGCAGATTTTACATGAGTCTCCATTTTTTTATTAATTTCTTTTTTTTTGGAATTGGGGGCTAATAACATGTTTTGTTTTAAAAAAAATAAAAATAAAAAAATCTAAATTATAATCACTTTAATAACAATTTAAAATCAGATGTGTTAATATCACCAGATTCAGTTTTCCATTCTGTTAGAAAAGATGACTAAACATGCTTAGGCATAGTAGGAATCTGTCTTTTGAATGTTTGCTTTATCTGTAACAAATTTGGGTGTGTTAATAGTCAGACCTTCATTGTATGCGCCTTGTGATAGAGTGCATGGAGGAACTGTTATTGCTAGAAAATTCACTTCCTCTTAGTAACATAGACAAAGAGTGACTCATTTCTTTCGGCTACAGATCAGAGGGGTGGTTCCTCGCTAAGATTTTATTTTTTCCCTTGGTTTGCTAATTGTGTGATATCCGGATTTCCATATCTAACAATCATGTTTATACTTAAAGCAGAGGTCCACCCTAAAAAAAAAAAAAAAAATTATTACATAAAAAGGCTCCTAAAAATAAAAAAATTGAAAATAAAATTTTATTTTTTCCTTACCAGAAATGGCTGTTGCAAGGCAGATCGTCCTAATCTGCCACTTCCTATTCCGCGGTAGTCTTTATTATTCTCCTCCTCGCGTTGTCTTCTGGGGAATGGGGCGCACTGTCTTCTGGGACCTGTGTGTGTCCCAGAACACAGCCGGCCATTCACAAAGCGCCACGAGACTTGCGCATGCGCAGTAGGAAACGGGCAGTGAAGCCGAAAGGCTCCACTGCCTGTTTCCCTTAGTTCAAATGGTGGCGCCGGGACCTGATCTGATGGACGTATCGGCCTCAGGCAGCCGACATTGCGGGCACCCTGGACAGGTGAGTGTGCTTATTAAAAGTCAGCAGCTACAGTGTTTTGTAGCTGCTGATTTAAAAAAAAAAAAAAAAAACATCATTGGGGGTTTTGGTGGAAATGTGTACAGATGAGATAAGAAGACGTGGATGAGCCTCGCTATCCATTGGACGTCAGCTTACTCTTCCTTGAAACATACGATTGGTCCTGAGGAAGCAACTTTGCGAAACGTGTTGACCCATCTATATGCCTATTATGAAGAATTGTACAACCATTTATATTGTTTTGGTACATGGAAGATGTAATTGTATAAATGAGCACAACATTTGCCTGCTTTCTATCTTTTTTTCATCTGTTTGTTGAGTTTAAACCCCATTGGGGGAAAGAGTGCCCCACGTGGTGAAAACTGTGAGTTGGTGTAGAGTGCACATATAATCCACTGCCTAGGATCACCCACTTTTACAGACTCAGTTTGCTATCATCAGAGTGTATATGTTACATGTTTGTGGAGTTGGACACTTATGCATCATCAGCTCTGCTATAACATTTGGACTGTTTATTTATTAGATTGTCTTTTTATTATACATGTTGTTTCTGGTAGGATGTAAAATATGTCTCCTTTTTGTTTGTTTGTAATCTGAATGCAAGTAGATGGAGAAATGTACCTGCTCCCCCTCTAGCTTGTCAGCTCCCTGTAATGTAGAGCCAACTTGGCTTCCTCGTTTTACAAATCATTCTGTTGTCCCCTTTTGCGTTATGCCGCTGTTAAGAGACTACAGCACGGCAACGTGACATCATTAGGGGGCGTTGCTTCCTTTCCTTAGAAAGCAACAGCGTGCCAATTAACCTAGAAGAAGCGCCGTGGCTCTGCCCACTCTTCTCACACTGCTTCGGCCTATGTCCTGCCCATGTCTCCCCTATGCCACTGTCCACTGCAGATTGAATTATGGGAAATATAGTTTCCTGTGGTAGACGCAGAGTGTAAGACAATGACGTTCTAGCTCGGTAAGACTCCTCCTAGCATCACTAACAGAATCCAGCAGCACAGGCTCAGAGGGTAGGTTACAGTAAGTAATTACAGGTGTATGCCGAAGTCATCATAATTTTCTTTATTACATTTGTTAATTTGTGTCATTTTCATGGGCCATGGTAATAATTCACAAAAAATTGATAGGCTACCTTTAGTTGTACTTTAAGTAGGTAATGGTAGTTAAAGCGGAGTTCCACCCAGAAATTGAACTTCTGCTGATCGGATTCAACCCCCCCTCCGGTGCCACATTTGGCACCTTTCAGGGGGAGGGGGAGCAGATACCTGCAAAGTCCAGGTATTTTCCCCCATTTCCGGGGGAACTTTGCGGTGATCTAAGCAATGTCCGGCCCCTCCTCCTTACCCCCCCACCTTCTGGAAGACGCACAGGTCCCAAAAGACAGCAGGGACCATTCAGAATGCGCAGCGCGACTTGTGCATGCGCAGTAGGAACCAGACTTCACTTCCTGTTTCCCTTAGTAAGGATGCTGGCGCATGCACCCAGAGCCGAGGGACGGGTCAGCTTTGTGTGCTGACATTGTGGGCTCCCAGGACAGGTAATTGCCATATTTAAAAGTCAGCAGCTACAGTATTTGTAGCTGCTAACTTTTATTTAATTATTTTTCCAGGTGGAACTCCACTTTTAAAACTGAAGTGCTTTATGTTTTGACTGGTTTCTTATTTCCCCCGTCTTCAACATTCTAATGACATTTTCAAATAAAATCTTCCTGCGTTCATTATATACCTTATTTTGGACACCGTGAAATCGCTGTTGGGTCTCTTGCTTCTCTATGCCAGTATTTATTAACCAGGGTGCCGTTTGGGCTCACCCAGGGTGATGCAACAGGACCCAGTTTGCCCTAAAACAGCATCATTCGCTATAGTGTTGCTGGCCAGCCCACCCACATCATAGCAACTCATAATGCAGAACCAGGGCAGGTGGCATACAGGGCCACCCCCAGCATTCAGAAGTGGATGGAGATCTGGCTCCTCCGGACCTGCTGCACCTCCTACCCTCTGCTGTGCTGCTGGAGGCAAAAGATGGGAACTATGATGGAAGGGCTCTGCAATTTTGGGGGACTTTGTTATAAGAAAACTTGGGAGAGGAGAATCTGATATGGAAAAGGGGGGATCTGATTTCTAGGAGGGACTCTGATGTGGTAGGGAAGCCACTAACATGATGGGGGATTTTCTGATATACCGTATGTACTCGAGTATAAGCCGAGTTTTTCAGCACATTTTTTTGTGCTGAAAGTGCCCCCCTCGGCTTATACTGGAGTCAAGCACTTTTCTGCAGCAAAAAAAAAAAAATTCCGACCCGACTTTGGGGCCCCCGTATCTCGGGGCCACTTGGGTCTAGGAGTCCTAAATTTGGTGTGCCAACCCAGTGGACCTAGCACTATAACATATCCATATATATATATATATAATATGGGGTTCCTAGCACTAAGTGGCCCCGAGATACGGGGCCCTAAAGTCGGTTCGGAAAATGTCATTCTCTGCTGCAGAAAAGTGCTTGACATTTTCTGGCCCGAATTTGGGGCCCCATATCTCGGGAACACTTGGAGCTAGGAACCCCAAATTTGGCATTCAAACCCAGTTGAACTAGCACTACAACATATCCAAATATGGGGTTCCTAGCACTAAGTGGCCCCGAGATACAGGGCCCCAAATTCGGTTCAGAAAATGTCATTCTCTGCTGCAGAAAAGTGCTTGAGATTTTCTGACCCGAATTTGGGGCCCCATATCTCGGGACACTTGGTGCTAGGAACCCCAAATGTTGTATTCCAACCCAGTGGAATTAGCACTACAACATATCTAAAGATGGGGTTCCTGGCACTAAGTGACCCTGAGATACAGGGCCCCAAATCGGTCAACTGTGTCCATCTGCATGGGCACAGTGAGGCTGCAAATGGGCATCGTTGACCCTCTTTTCCACTTACAGTAGCTGCGCATTTCTCACCCTAGGCTTATACTCGAGTCAATAAGTTTTCCCAGTTGTTTGTGGTAAAATTAGGTGCCTCGGCTTATATTCGTGTCGGCCTATACTCGAGTATATACGGTAGTTACATAGTAGATGGGGTTGAAAAAAGACACAAGTCCATCAAGTCCAACCTATGTGTGTGATTTTATGTCAGTATTACATTGTATATCCCTGTATGTTGTGATCATTCAGGTGCTCATATAATAGTTTTTTGAAATTACCAATGCTCTCTGCTGAAACCACGGGTTTCAGAATTCCACATCCTAGCCGCTCTTCCAGTAAACGACTCTCTACGCAGTCTAAGGTTAAACCTCTTTTTTTCTAATTTTAGTGAATGGCCACATGTCTTGTAAAATTCCCTTTCTCTGAAAAGCTTTATCCCTATTGTGGGGTCACCAGTACGGGATTTGTACATTGATATCATATTCACTCTCAAGCGTCTCCTCTCCAGAGAGAATAAGTAAAGTGCTCTTAACCTTTCCTCATAACTAAGGTCCTCCAGACCCTTTATTTGTTTTGTTGCCCTTCTCTGGACTCTCTCCAGTTTCAGCACACCATTCCTGAGAACTGGTACCCAGAACTGGACAGCATACTCCAGGTATGGCTGGACCAAAGTCTTGTAGAGTGGGAGAATTATTGTTTTATCTCTGGCGTTAATCCCCTTTTTAATGCATGCCCATATTCTGTTGGTATGGCTGAGCCTGTCATCTACTAGGACCCCCAAGTCATTTTCTATCCTAGATTCCCCCAGAGGTTCTCCCCATAGTGAGCTGATTGCATTCATATTTTTGCCACCCATGCATTATTTTACATTTTTCTACATTGAACCTCATTTGCCATGTAGTTGCCCATCCCATTAATTTGTTCAGACCTTCTTGCAAGGTTTCCACATCCTACAGAGAAGTTATTGCCCTGCTTAGCTTAGTATCGTCCACAAATACTGAGATTGAGCTGTTTATCCCATCCCCCAGATCGTTTATGAATAAATTAAATAGGATTGGTCCCAGGACAGAGCCCTGGGGGACCCCACTTTCCACCCCTAACCATTCTGAGTACTACCCATTTATATGATGGGGTGCTTTTGATGTGAAGTTAAAGCAAATCACAGGGCAATCTTTTTCTGTTCCCATGTAGTGGGGCTGTGTCTGCACTGCATGGGTTAACTGCATGTTTTGTCAAGGGGTGATCAGAACACCTTATACTCGCCCGATCCTCCACCCCAGCGATAAACTGCCCTTCCACCACAATTCAGTGGTGGACCGTTCCTGATATACTCACGTTCAGATCAGGTCTATGGGTGCAATGATGTCAGGAACAGGCCACTGCACTAGACCACTGGGAGGGGGCAAGAACTGGTCTTGTGATGGGAGGATCGCAGGGTTAGGGGAGTATATCTCCCCTCTCCAAACCCCCTATACAAAAATTAGCAATTAATCTATGCTGTGCGTGGAACATGGGAGCAAAAAAAAGCCACACACTGGGGGTTATTTTACGAAAAGGCAAATCCACTTTGCACTGCAAGTGCACTTGGAAGTAAAGTCGCTGTAGATCCGAGGGGGGCATGCAAGGAAAATAATAAACCGCATTTTAGCTTGCACATGATTGGATGATAAATTCAGCAGAGCTTCCCCTCGTTTTAGATCTACCCATCAGATTTAAAGCGATTACACTTCCAAGTGCACTTGTAGTGCAAAGTGGATTTGCCTTTTGTAAATAACCCCCATTGTCTTTTCAAAAATTTGTATTTTCTTTATTATCCCTACCTAGTAAAGATGGTGGAGGCCAGCTGACATTCATAGGGGAATTTACAAAGTAAATTTGAACAGAAAGTCTATCGGCTAGCAACATTTTGTACTGAAAATATGTTGTTGGTATATTTTTGAATTTGTCAAAATATGGTGAAAGCGTGCAGAGAAATGGCCCCAAACTACATTATATAAAAGGACAAAATTGTCAAAATCAGTAATAGGTATAGAGATATAGATTTCATCCTTTTTTTGTTAGACGTCTTAGCTGTTCTATTTAATCCAGTCTCGAATAACTGTACAAACCTGTTTATGTTCCAGTTATGTATGCCAGTGCTGGACATATGAATGTTTCAAATTGGAAGGTAACCAGTCTGTGAGCCAGCAAACTCTTTAAAGAGAACCTGTGAGGAAAGAAATATGGAAGCTGCATTTTGTTCCAGGACCGTGATGTGTTGGTTTTGGGAAGATGAGATCAATAATGTGGCGAATAGTTCTTGAATTATTTTGTAGAAAATAAGTCGGCAGCAATAGTAGCATCTGCATTTCTATCCTCACCTGTCCACAGTCCACTTGTGGAAAGATGTGCACCCATTCACTCATATGGGGGCACATCTGTCCACAACTGGTGTTGTCTCTGTTTTTTAGCCCTTCTGCGTACACCCATGTGAGGGCTGTGTTTGCTCACACGGGTATGCACTGTTCTGTTCCTCCCTGTGCAGGCAGTCCTATTCATGCCAATTGCCAACCCCTTGGGTGCAGGTGCGTGTACCTGATTGCAGACAATGTATGTTCGGGGACACACACTCACACGGCTGTCAGATTGGGAACAGCGGTTTTGTCCGTGCAACTGCTTTGTCCCATTTGACATAGGTGGGGCTGCCCAGAACATAGCCCTGGCACAGGCGTACGCTAAAGTACACTGGTGTGAATAAGGTCTAAATTTCCAGTTGCTGTAGAACACTGTAGAAAGCTTAACTAACCCATTTTTGGCAAATGCAGTACACCACATCGCATCTATGTGTTGTGGTGTGTTGAAGAATCCGGTACATTGTTTACTGTGTTGACATGCTTTGAGGGAAAGTGCATATGCTACCTTGTTAGGGCTCATTAAGATATACGGCAGCCCTTGCCATCCCTTTAAAAAATAATTTGCGATATGTTGCCTTCTTGCTGCCGCAACCACGTGCATCCTTCATAGGGATGATTTTTGATGCATGAAGTGCAGAGATGCGAGTGTAGCTATGTCGTTTATTGGCTTCCTTCTGATAGACTTTAGACAGATCTGTGACCTCGGATAAATGCTTATAGTGTAGTATAGACAATGACTACTCATTCATTGTAGTGCGGCATTAGGGTGTGCACCCCAAAACTCAAACGCACATGTGCATCTGTGTATATATGGATAGATAGACAAACATTTTAAAATTTATGAAAACCTGGAAGGTGTCAGTAGGGCAGAGATTGAGGACAGTTGGGCAGTGTCAGTCAGGTTTTTTTTTTTTTTTTTTTTAATTGTTATTTTCATTTACAATTCTTTTAGGAGCCCCACTGGGGGCTTTGGTGAAATATCAGGGGTCTAAACGGACCCCTGATGTCTGACTTTTGTGACAGAGATTCCAATTCCCTTTCTCTGCAGTGTCCGCTGCACTGGACAGTGAAGGAATGGGAAATGCTCTGCACTGGGTGACTTCTTTCTGCTCATTCACAATCTGAAGCCTAGTTAACAGTTTACTAGGCTTTAGTTATGAATGAACACAGTGAGTGATCTGTATCAATCATTCACTGTGCTTATTCAGAAAAGGAAGTGGTGGGTAAATGACACAGGCCCAGGCACTAGGGGGAATCTGTGCAGCATGGGGGTGATTAGGGTGCGCCCTGGCACACCCCCTGTGCACTCTTATGTACTCATTGTTGTGCAGCAATGGAAGAATCCATACCACCATGTCACCCACCGCTGGTGTATCGCTAATGTATGAAGTGTACATAGGCCCTATTGGGAAGGGGGCACCCTGTGCTCTCCCTGCATACATTGAGTGGATTCAATTCAGAAAGCTCTCCTTGTTGTGATGCCATCCTTTGAGCTACATCCACTCCTGTCAGTTGTGGCTGCACCTCAAAGAAGACCCACCTATACCAAGCTACACTTGCCTTCTGAAGTAGGTGGGTGCAGCGCAGACAATACTTTGATGAAGTACGCAGGTAATATGCTTTTTTTTTCACCAATCCCGACAAATGATACCAAATAATAAAAGGTATTTATAAAAACCTGGTAAAATCAAGTGACATTATACAGTCTAGAGGCCTCCGATATGCGGATCACAGGCCGATGCACGACACCACTTCCATGAATGGTTTCATGCAATCGGTGTCTCTGACCGAGCTTGGATGCAGATGATTAGCATCAGGGTCACTGGTTCTGGCAAGTATCCAGTGTGTAGGTGCCCATAGCATAGACGTGTGTAGGGTAGACTTTGAGTAGGGGCGCAACGTATGATCTTACACACAGGCCCACTGCCACCATCTCAGTGTTGACCCTTTGCACTCTAGTCAGTCCTACCACAGTTGTGCTGAGGTACATTGTTACCTCATGACACTGTAGAATAAGCAATTGACTTTGTTTTCGAAATATTGAGATTCACAGTAGGCATGCTACAAGACTGTGGGAAGTAAAAATAAAGTAAAGATGCAGAGCGGCTTTGTTGTACAAGTTCTGTAACTATGGGAAAATATTCTGTTCATTCCTGGAGACGCTGTGACTGTGCTTATAAATACCAGGAACACTATGTTATTTGGAACATATGCACTGACAGACTTTATGCTTCCTTATTCTCTAGGAATGATATGTATAGTACTTTTCCTTTCAGAGAAATATTTTAATTGACGTTTAAGTGGGGGCTTTAAGTCCCTTCAAATTAATGTATTGCCCCCCAATACCCTTGCCCTAATGATCATTGATAAATAGTTGTGATTGGCTTGACTGAGGATATTTCCTGTAACTGTAGCGTGTTTTAAGAGGAGTTAATAAAGTCAAAGCTTTTAATAAATTTGAGGCCATTGTACACTTTTGGAAAGGAATAGCGTTCTTCCTTTAATTGGGGAAACAATGCGTTCTTGAAGTTAGTTGGTATGTTAAACAGCTGTCACTAGAACATTTGGCTCCATTGGATAATTTATCTTCGCCTTGTTTTGGTGTCAACTCATTTTTTGGGATCCCCCCCCCCCCCCCCCATTTTGTTTAGTGACAATGCTCATGTGGGGTAAATCTTTCCAATGGAGGCACAAATGGCAAAAAAACTTTAGTGAATAGTGGAAAAGAGATGCTAGACACTGATCCTTTTTAGTAACCAGCCTTTAGTTGAATGGGTTGGATTCGGCAACTCTCTACAAAATCGGGATCCCCAAAAGATGAGGGCAAATTTTGAGAAATTCATGTGTAGTCTTACAAAAAAAAAGTGATTAACAATCGCCTTGAGACCACATTTTATTATATCCACTATAGCTAAAGAGATGGCCAGGGTGGATAAAAATTGGTTATTTTTTTATTTTTTTAAAATTAAAAAAAAAAAGTAATCAGATTGTTTTATTTAAAAAAAAAAAAATATATATTTTTTTATTTTAAATCAAATTAATTTTAAGAAAATGCTTTTGGAGTAAAAATATATCTAAAGATAGTTTTCTATTTAAGATGCATATCGTATTTGCCGGCGTATTAGGCGGCTGGGCGTATAAGACAACCTCCTAATATTCCATTTAAAATGTTGGTTTTGTGCTATACTTGCCGTATAAGACGACCCCATTCCGACCAGTCTGTCAGCCTGCTGGATGTGCGGTAATGCCGTATGTTCAGTAGCTTCGGGTAACAGGTAACATACTGTCTCACAGTATACATACAGTATACCGCGCTGAGCCAATCACGGCGAGCGATGTATTCTGTTAAAAAAAGCCGATCACCGGCGGCAGTAAGAGGGACATCAGTCCCTCTCACTGCAATGTGCCCAGGGTCCATGGTGCCCACCTTTGCCTAATAAAAGTGCTGCCTACCAGTGCCCACAGTGCCAGTGCTGCACATCAGTGTCCCCTACCAGTGCTCATCAGTGTCCCCTACCAGTGCTCATCAGTGTCCCCTACCAGTGCTCATCAGTGTCCCCTACCAGTGCCCATCAGTGCCACCCATCCGTGCCCATCAGTACCGACTTATCTGTCCCCACCTGTGCAGCCTATCAGTGCATATCAATGAAGCAGAAAAATTACCTGTTTGCAAAATTTTATAACAAGCTATTAAACATGATTTATTTTTATTTTTTTATTTTCCATCTTTTTTTGTTTGTTTAGCAAAAAATAAAAACCCCAGCTGTGATTAAATACCACCAAAAGAAAGCTCTATTTGTGGGAAAAAAAATGATAAAAATTTCTTTTGGGTACAGTGTTGTATGACCGCGCAATTGTCATTCAAAATGCGTCAGCGCTGAAAGCTGAAAATTGGTCTGGTCACAAGGGGGGTTTAAGTGCACAGTAATCAGGTTGTTAATGAATACAAAGCCTGCTCGGATTGGCAGAGGCTGTAACATCATCAGCCCGGGCCTCTGACTCTCAAAGCCAATCGGAGCAGGCTACTGTATGTAGCCTGCTCAGATTGGCAGAGGTTGTTACCCCAATCCGAGCAGGCTTTGTATTCATTAATAGAATACATTGCTTGCCGGGATTGGCTCAGCGGTGTATACTGTATGTATACAGTATTACCGCACATTCAACGAGCATCCAGAGGGCTGTCATCCAGCGGGCGGCTTGCGTATAAGACGACCCCCAGTGTATACCCGGCTTATAAGATGAACCCCGCTTTTTGGCCATTTTTTTTTTTTTTTAGTGTAAAAGGTCGCTGGAAAATTCAGTAATTTAGTTTATTCAGCATGAAATGGAGCTTCGTTATGTAGCATGAGTCTTTATATTCTGCAATAATTACATTTTTGGTAAACTCATTCAATGAATCCACGCTCTGCAAGCTGAGATAATATGCACTGCATTGATGTATTCACACAATTTCACAGTAACCATGAGATAAAACATAGTTCAAGAATATTCCTTTATCTTATTGTTTTGCAAATCTATGTACACTACAAACTGTATGATTGAATCGGTTCTGATACCGCTGTTTTACTAACCTGACAGCTTATTCTAAATAGGAAACCGTCATTTTGTTTGCAAATATTAAAGATTCTAACTACCATCAAGAATAACTCTTTGCATTTAAAGAGCACCTGTCATTTCAGATCCATCATGGCAGCGACTGTTAGCGGGCATCCACTCACCTGCTGCCGCCACGTCCCTTGCCTTGTTGTGTCACTGCCACAACACCAGCCGTCCCATTACAGTGAATGGGACTGTCGGTGAGTCAACAGAGGGTCAGAGGAGGAGCCGCTGCGGGACAGAGATGACAGCTGCTATTTAAATCAACTTGATTTAAATCAAATCCACGCTGGAGATAGCCAACATGTTTCAGGGACCAGCGAATCCTCCTTCGTCAGGACTTTAAAAATGTATACAAAAATGTATTTTGAAAAACAGTTTTGGCTTTTACGTATACTTTAAATATTTTTTTGTACCATAGCACACAGACTATGTATGAGTACCATGTTTCCCCGAAAAATAAGCTAAAAACTTTTGGCTGCAAAAAACACACATGGGCTTATTTTTAGGGGAGGTCCTATTTATTTACAGTATATACAATAATCTACATTTTATTCAAATACAGTCATGTCATCTTCAGAAAAAAAAAAAAAAAAAAAAAAAAAAAAATATATATATATATATATATATATATATATATATATATATATATATATATATATATATATATATATATATATATATATATATATATATATATATATATATATATATATATATATATATAATCATGATCCTTTAACCCAGGGGTCTGCTGAATTTTAAAAGCAGCTGCTATCGGCAGTATATGTCTGACAGGTGCAGGACAAAAAGCCGCTCCCCACACACCGTCCCAACTGCCCGCCCGCGGCAGAATGCCACTCCTCCAAATCGCTGTAGCTGTACAGTGGGCGCTTTTAAGCAGTATAGGGGGCGTGCACGCTTGCCGCATGACATAGGAGCCAATGCGCGTGGCCGGCGGCTGCGTCAGCTCCCGAGAAGGCCAAAACGGAGATCTGTCAATGTAAACAGAACAAAACGAATTACATGTTTTTACAAGGACTTTAACTAGGGCTTATTTTCGGGGTAGGGCTTATATTGCAGCCATCCCCCGACAATCACGCTAGGTCTTATTTTTGGGGGTGGGGCTTATTTTCGGGAAAACACCTATGAGACTTGCTAGCTTTCTTTGAGGTATACAGTATATGCTAACTACCAAAGCAAAAACAAAGGCAGTGATATGATCACATAACGTCATACATTACACACTAGAAAAGAAACCCTATCACT
>CM053030.1:370242135-370247135 GCA_028564925.1 Lithobates sylvaticus
ATTTTTCATTCCTTCCAATCATGGTATACTTTACATGCTCTGTTACATGCTCTGTTACATGCTCTGTGTAATGGTTTTGCACAATCCTCTTCTCGTATCTCCTGCTGGCGCTCCTTCCCCCTTCTGAGTGCCCCTATAGAACTTGCTATGGGGGCACTCATGCGGGGCCACTCCATCGATACAAATTGTGGCTTGACACTGCCCCCCCCACTGCTTCTTCACAGGCTGTGATTGACAGGAGTCCATGTTTAGTGAGGGGGAGAGCGAACCCTTGGGCACAGCACTGGATCGAGATCAGGCTCAAGTAAGAATAAAGGGCGGCTGATCACGTTAATGCATTAAGGTAAAAAAAAAACTTCTGCCTTTTAGAACCACTTAAGTGTTAAGCTCAATGGAGTTATGTTATCACAACCTACCTTCAAAGTTTGAGTGTTTTTTTGATACATTAGGAATCTGATTCTCAAACTTTTTGCCCCAGAGGAAACAATTTTCATCACTCGGTGGACCCCTGCTAAAACCAATTTATTGGAGTTCAGTGGGGGTCATAATAATGTCATCCTTACAGACAGCTAAATTGATCATTGGCATCATGCAACTAGCTCAGCCAAGTGGCGCTGGCTCTGGAACTATGCAGGCACCATCAAATCAGAGGTCAGATTAGGAAATCTCTAACAAACCCTGCATGAAACCTGGTTAAAGTGGTTGTAAACTCATAATCTTTCAAATTTAATAACAGAAGAGACCCTAGAGGTCTGTTCTGTCATACATGTCCCCCCTGCCTGTCAGCGGGTAATGTGTTCTGAGTCACACATGCGCAGCTCGGATCACATTTACGACCCTCTCTGCATGCCGCAGCAATGTGCCACATGTGCATGTGCGGGAGTGACGTCACATCGGCCTGGCCAATCAAGCTCCTGCAGATGTGAAACCCAGAACGAAGACCAGATGAAGATGGAAGCCCTGGGGAGGGCCTTGACAGAACATTGCTGGAGGGCTCTGATTGTAAACAATTTTGTCATAGTGTACTAGAATGTGGTGCATACTAGTTCATTATGGCTGATTTTATATTGTCATAGAAACTTTACTACCGCTTTTAAGTATGGCTGACCTAAACCTGTCTCAAAAGAAATTTGGGGGCTGCCTTGCTGACCTCCTTCTGGAAGCCATAGTTGCTTCAATATTTTGAGTCACTCGAGAACAAGAACAAATCAAGAGGGTCAGCATGAAAGCCAGGTGACTAATATCGTCTCTTTGAAAGGTCAACAGCACCAGGAGCCATATTTCTCTTGGGAACAAAAAGTGAGCTACTAACCCTAGACAGCAAAGTGCAACTATATTAAAATCGGGATGTATACTCAATCTCTCTATTTTAATGAGTTCTACTTAATTTGCTGTAGCCAAAGACCACCTCACAGGGTCAGGAGAAGGGCAGAAAGTACGGTCTTAGGTGATCTCAGAAGAGAGCACGGTCTTGGGTGATCTCAGAAGCGAGCACAGTCTTGGGTGTTTTTAAAAGAAATAATAGTCCTGGCTGATCTCAGAAGTAAGCTTAGTCCTGGCTGATCTCAGAAGTAAGCTCGGTCTTGGGTGTTCTCAGAAGAAAGCTCGGTCTTGGGTGTTCTCAGAAGAAAGCTCGGTCTTGGGTGTTCTCAGAAGAAAGCTCGGTCTTGGGTGTTCTCAGAAGAAAGCTCGGTCTTGGGTGTTCTCAGAAGAAAGCTCGGTCTTGGGTGTTCTCAGAAGAAAGCTCGGTCTTGGGTGTTCTCAGAAGAAAGCTCGGTCTTGGGTGTTCTCAGAAGAAAGCTCGGTCTTGGGTGTTCTCAGAAGAAAGCTCGGTCTTGGGTGTTCTCAGAAGAAAGCTCGGTCTTGGGTGTTCTCAGAAGAAAGCTCGGTCTTGGGTGTTCTCAGAAGAAAGCTCGGTCTTGGGTGTTCTCAGAAGAAAGCTCGGTCTTGGGTGTTCTCAGAAGAAAGCTCGGTCTTGGGTGTTCTCAGAAGAAAGCTCGGTCTTGGGTGTTCTCAGAAGAAAGCTCGGTCTTGGGTGTTCTCAGAAGAAAGCTCGGTCTTGGGTGTTCTCAGAAGAAAGCTCGGTCTTGGGTGTTCTCAGAGGAAAGCTTGGTCTTGGGTGTTCTCAGAAGAAAGCTCGGTCTTGGGTGTTCTCAGAAGAAAGCTCGGTCTTGGGTGTTCTCAGAAGAAAGCTCGGTCTTGGGTGTTCTCAGAAGAAAAATTGGTCTTGGGTGATCTCAGAAGTAAGCAAGATCCGCCATGGTTTTGGGTGATCTCGGACTAAAGCATGGTCGTGGGTAATCTCAGAAGTAAGCAAGATCAGCCAAGCAGAAAGCATTGTATGACAGTTGTCCATTGCTCATTCAGTCACTGCAGAAACTAGGATCTGGAGAACAGCTCTGGCCATGGTCAGGCCTAAATAATACAATTATTTTGTGAGTGTGAATGAGAGCTCTTTCTGTGACTGACTGATCAGATGTCAGACTGTCCTCTAAATTTTATAGCAGCTTCAGATGTCTGTTTCCCTCTACCCAGATCTTGCATGTAGGTTTTGTTTTCTGTCTGTTCTCTTCATGTCATTATTTGTTGCGCATTCAGAAGTACTTGCTGTCTGATGTTGGGTTACATCATGAAACCATCACACACAATGAAGTGTTCCTGGCTCCCTTCAATGGCTTATTCATAAACACTGCTGTGTTCTAGCTTAATCAGCTGCTGCTATTGACTTTCCAGGAAAAAAAAAAGTTACATAGCTAGTCAGACATGTCCATTGAGGGTAAGTGAAAACAAATTACCCATGCATTGGGACCCCTGCACTGCAATGGTTGTATGCTTGTTTTGCTCTAGGCTAAATGAGCGCGTTACCCGTGCAGTGCTGGGGGGCTGCAAAAGTCGTTTTTTTCACATAAATCAGATTTAACTAAAATAAAAAAATAAATACATTTAAAAGTGCATCAAGGAAAAAAAAATCGTCATTATTAAGACAATTAGATAACTTCTGCATCAACAATCTACAGTTTTAAATGGTTAGTTCACCTTTACAAACAAAAACTGCCTATGAAGGTAAGGGGTGTTTGTAGATAAAAACAAACGGTGTGGTTTTGACTAAAGTTGAATAATGCCCTTACTATAGGTGTAGGTAGGCCATTTACATCTCTCTAGACTGTAGCATTCCCAGGACGTTGCCAATAAAGAGCCAGATATTACTGCTTGTTTCCTCCATCACAGCAATCTGCTTTTTTCTGATTCAAACCCCCCTCAAATGCTGTTTATCTCCCCTGATGAAGTAGCTCTGAGCTCAGCGTTTGGGAGCTCACTCCTGTGATGGTTAAGGTGAGTAGCAACAACTGGGCCTCGCGTAGCAGTGTCCTAGCAACGTCCTGGGACTTTTCCAGTCAGGCTTCGGGAAGTACATAAATAGCTTACACCTATAGCAAAGACATTATTCAAGTTTAGTTAACACAGTTTGTTCTAATCTGCAGATGCACCTTATTTGCATAGGCAGTTTTTTGGCAAAGGTAAACTAACCCTGAAAGAACTTCCCACTATGGCAGCAACAAAGAATTGCTGCCAGTTCTCAGATTAGGAAACTGACCATAATTAGGACCAACTCTGAGCTGTTACATATTTGAAACATAAAAAAAAATGGGTAAATGGCCCTTACGTAAACATGATCAGAAAATCGGAAGAAAAATACAGTTTTCAAATCAATTGTATGATAATCTGATCGTTAGTACACAGCTTTAGAGAGCTGATCGCCACAGTTCATCGGAAATTATTCGAAGGGACAAACACGAAAAAACGTATTATACCAGATCGTACAATTTTCGTTTAATCGGTACAGTTTTCCTCTGCAAAAAAATGCAAGAGCAAGACCATGCATGCTATGAATCAAAAGAATACATTACAATACATTACATCACTTCCGAAGTTGTATTCTGTCGCACGAGAATTTTCGTAAGTGTAGTAACCTCTTCATGTTCCATATGAGACTAGCATGCAAAAAACCCCCAAAAAACTATGATTATTTGTCCGATGTTCTAGGCTGTATTCTTTGTGGCTTCTAATGCCGTGTACACACAAGCGGACTTTTCGACGGACTTGGTCCGGCGGACTATCCGACGGACTTTGCAGCGGAGGTCCGCCGGACTTTCAAACGAACGGACTTGCCCACACAAGATCACTACAAAAGTCTGACGGATTTGAACGTGATGACATACGACCGGACTAGAATAAGGAAGTTCATAGCCTGTAGCCAATAGCTGCCCTAGCGTCGGTTTTCGTCCGTCGGACTAGCACACAGACGACCGGATTTTTCAACCGGACTCGAGTCCTTTGGAAAGATTTGAAACATGTTTTATATCTAGGTCCATCTGACTTTTGGGAAGGAAAAATTAGCTGGAGCCCACCCACGATCAAATTGTCCGACTGATTCCGGTCCGCTGGACCTGGTCCGTCAAAAAGTCAGATTGTGTGTACGCGGTATAAGAAGTGATGTAGTACTATGCTCTAGAAAGCTGAGAATAAATAGAATCCGGTGTGGATCAGCAAGTTTTTTTATATTCGTATGAGGCAGACTGTCGCTGTCTAGGCATCAGCAAGGTGATAATCTAAGTACACATTAAAATAGCCACTAGAGGATGATCAAATGCTAATCATAGTATGCTTGCCCAGTAATGTCTTGGCATAGAATCAGGTGGAGTCCATTTAAATGGCAAACATGATGTATAGTTGAGTCTTTAGGTTCAAAACGTTTTGTTGGGGGGAAAAAAAGGCTCATTCACACCAGATGTCTTTTTGTACAGCAAGTAACCTTGCCCAGTGCAAGACAAGGGGAGATAGCCTTGTTCCCGATCAGGCCAGTTCACACCACTGCATATTCAGAGCAGTGTGGTAAGACGCAGTCCTCTACCTTACTCTGTGCTGCCAGCAGTAGAACGGAATGAAATGCCACTTGTGACTTTGGTGTGAATGGGGCCCCTAAAGCAGACCTTCACCTT